>JAPWDM010000002.1:8332832-8592832 GCA_035578155.1 Brachynemurus nebulosus | reverse complement strand
TTCGGGGTTCCTTAACTATTGTCACTTCACTGTTTTTACTCAATTTGTCAACGATGATATTAACTCTTTCATCGTGACGGCGGATGCGCGCTTCCTTCGTGGCCGTACATTGGCCTATGACATGCCCTAAAGTCTCAGAAAGCGACCTGCATTGTCGACATGTTGCATCCGCAGTGGGGTTGATCCTTTGTAGTGCCACTCTAGTAGGTGTTGTGTTGGTTCTGAGTTTTAAGGCACTACAATACCTGCCGGGCTTTAATAATGTCGGATCGTACATGAAAGCATTTGATATCGGGTCATCGAGGTGAGCATGAACCCCTCTCCCCTGTGTTTTGCTTTCCCCCCACTTAGCCACTTCTAACTTTTTTAATCGACGCTTATGCCTCCTCACTTCGGGGAATGAAACCGGCCAAGGCAACCGAAGTGCATTACACAATTTACGTAATTTATTCTCTAAATTTGTGGAAGCTATAAGCGCCTTGATAGCAGGGTCTTCACTCTTCATGAATTTCAATCCATGTCCCAAAGTTATCGTGGCTACAAGATTTTCTAGCTTTGGGAAACCTAGTCCTCCGTCCCTCTTGCCGGCATAAATGAACCCATCACAAGTACTAAGAGGGAGATGCAGGATTTCTTTCACCGCAACACGTAGGTCCCTATCGATCTCTCTTAACAGTGTTGCGGGAGCCACGCCCAGGATAAGCGTGAACAAATAGTGTGGGACTAGGTGCGTGGTGAGCAAATCGACCTTTTGGTGAGGTTTGAGAGCCAGTCGCTTGACTCTTGTTAGGCAGTTTCTAATGTTCTCTTTAACCTCACCTATTTCTATACCTCTCCATGGAGATATACTGACCCCTAAGTATGTTATTAATGATTCCGGCCCTGTATACGGAATCCGCTCACCACTAGACAGCGACATGTCGGGATCCTGGATATACCATGCCTCTCTTGTCGGAACAATTTCAAAAACTTTACATTTTGTTGGTTGTATTGACATTTCTAAATACTTAAAATACTGTTCTGTTTCCGACAAGAGTCTCCTAGCCTGTGGTGCACTGTCCGCCAAAAGTATCAAGTCGTCTGCGAACGCTAGACAGGAGAGACTGCTGCCTTCAGCCAGAGTATAGCCCGACATTTTTTCCAGTGCGAGGAGAAGCGGTTCAGTAACAAGATTATATAACAAGGGGGATAGTGGATTCCCTTGCTTCACTCCTCGGACCAGACTGATTGTGGCACTTTCTTTGCCACAGTGAATAGTAGTGTGCACCCCTTTATATGATTCTTCCACGAGCCGCACCACATGCTCGTGGAGCCCCTTACGACGTAGTGCAGGTCCTATTGACTGGTGGGGTATCCGGTCAAAGGCCTTTGAAATATCTAATTGCACTACGACCAGGCCTTTGTGACTGCTTTTTGCCTGACCTATAACTTCGCTTAGGAGGTGCACATTATTAAAAATACCAGACTCAGGGACAAAGCCTTTTTGTCTGGTAGTCAATTTGACCACCCTACAGAGTTGCTTATTAATGATTCCCCAATATATGCGCGCGACAATGCCCGAGATGGTAATGGGCCTATAACTGCTTACTTCTTTGGGGTCTTTTCCCTCTTTTAGCAACAGGGTGGTTCTATTCTCTTGCCATTTACTCGGAAATACTTGCGTAGCAGTCACTATATTGAACAATTTGGCCAGGACTTTTACGACAGCCGGTTTGTTAATATCTGCTTTTGTTAGGCCGTCTATACCGGCTGCCGAGTCTCCCTTGACGTGGGCAATGCGACCCCTCACTTCTTCTACTGTGATCGGGGGGAGGGAGTCGCTGAGAGCTATGCCTTCTTCGTTAATGTGTCCCAGATACACATTGCTTCTGGGATATGGCTCGCCCCAAATTTTATTGTAATATTCTTTAACATCGACCGCAGAGAGGGATACAGAACTGCAGTCGATGTGGGAGACCTGGATTTTCAAGGTCCGAGGGAATGATCCAGACACCGCCGCAACTGCGGTGCTCTTCGCGTTCCAAACCCTATCGCCCTGCTAGAGGATTCCAGGGAACTCGAACGCTCATGCAGAAAAGAAAACTCTTCCTGGATCTTCCGACGGCGTCTCCACGCCTCTTTGGGTTACCCCGACGAACACTCATATACACATATATAATGTGAATGAGGGCCCGACTTATATACGGTTCCGCTGCCGGGTACCGGAATAGGAACCGGTTTCCCTTTCGCCCAATGGATGTAATTATTTATTATTTATTTATTTATTTTATAAAATTTTATTATTTTAAATAATAATTATTTATAAAAATAATTATATAATTTATTAAAACACATCAACATTAACATCGGTTTTCACCTAGGGCTTAGGATCGACTGACTCGTGTGCAACGGCTGTTCACACGAAACCCTTCTCCACGTCAGTCCTCCAGGGCCTCGCTGGAGTATTTGCTACTACCACCAAGATCTGCACCGATGGCGGCTCCAGACAGCCTCACGGCCAATCCTTCCGCGCACACCATCGCGACCCTCCTACTCGTCAAGTTTTCATGATATTTAAAAATTTTTATAAAAATAATAAATATCTATAATAACAATTGACGATAGAGTATAAGCACGACGCTTCAGCGCCATCCATTTTCAGGGCTAGTTGCTTCGGCAGGTGAGTTGTTACACACTCCTTAGCGGATTCCGACTTCCATGGCCACCGTCCTGCTGTCTTAAGCAACCAACGCCTTTCATGGTATCCCATAAGCGTCGATTTTGGCGCTTTAACTCTATGTTTGGTTCATCCCACAGCGCCAGTTCTGCTTACCAAAAGTGGCCCACTTGGCATTCTGATCCATAAATATTATCTTAATTAAAAATATTATTCTCATAGCTTCACATATATATAAAATTAAAAATAAAATCAATATATGATTTTAAGCAAGCTAGAGATCTCACCCATTTAAAGTTTGAGAATAGGTTGAGGTCGTTTCGGCCCCAAGGCCTCTAATCATTCGCTTTACCGGATGAGACTCGTTGAATGATGAACGCCAGCTATCCTGAGGGAAACTTCGGAGGGAACTAGCTACTAGATGGTTCGATTAGTCTTTCGCCCCTATACCCAGTTCCGACGATCGATTTGCACGTCAGAATCACTACGGACCTCCATCAGGGTTTCCCCTGACTTCGTCCTGACCAGGCATAGTTCACCATCTTTCGGGTCCCAGCGTGTACGCTCTAGGTGCACCTTTATTCATAATAAAAATTATAAAAAAATTATAAGAATAATATAAGATGCCCTGGGAGTGCGATATTTAATACATAATAAAAATATATCCTCCCTCAAATTTATAATAAAAAAAAAAAATTTTTTTTAAAAAAATTATTTTACTTTCATTTCGCCTTTGGGTTTCATAAAATTTATTAATATTTCGATGAAAAAATATTTTATTCCCAATGACTTGCGCACATGCTAGACTCCTTGGTCCGTGTTTCAAGACGGGTCCTGAAAGTACCCAAAGCTATAGCGTCGCTGACAAAAAGATTATTGTTCAAATTAATACCTAAAAACTGACAGTAATATGGTATGATTTATTGGTATAAAAACCAAATAAAATCATTTGTTTTATTAACAAATATAAAAAACCTAATAAAACCCATATATACTCGTTTTAGGTAATGAACGTGTAAAAAAAAAAATTTTTACACTTAATCTTATATTATGAATATTTATACCGTCAAACAATTAATTAGATAATATAGGCATATATTACACAAATAAATAAAAATTTATAATATAATATACAATGCACAAAAATATTTCATAAATCAATATTTAACGGGTCGCGACGTCCTACAAGATGAGAAGTGCATACCTCGTTATTATACACAACATATAGTAGTGCAATAATTTTATAAATTATAAATATACCATAAAAAATTATAATATATAATAATAATAAATTTTGTCACTAACAAATACAAGTTGGTTAATATACGATAAAAAGTAAATGAATCTCATCTTTCGACCTTTCGGGTTTTTCAGGTTTACCCCTGAACGGTTTTACGTACTCTTGAACTCTCTCTTCAAAGTTCTTTTCAACTTTCCCTCACGGTACTTGTTCGCTATCGGTCTCGTGGTTATATTTAGCCTTAGATGGAGTTTACCACCCACTTAGAGCTGCACTCTCAAGCAACCCGACTCTAAGGAGAGATCCACCTGTTATTCAGTATATAGTCACTACGGGCCTGGCACCCTCTCTGGGTATATGGCCCCATTCAAGATGGACTTGGACTTATTACATAAAATAACAGGTTATATAAAAAATTATGGATCCTCCCAAACACTACATTCGCCGAATGACCATTTTTATTTAGCCATGGGGTTCAGTGATGGGCTTTTCCCTCTTCGCTCGCCGCTACTAAGGGAATCCTAGTTAGTTTCTTTTCCTCCGCTTAATAATATGCTTAAATTCAGCGGGTAATCTCACCTACTCTGAGGTCGCAATTATAAATAAATAAAATAAAAAAAAAATTTTTGATATTTTCTTTATAAATATAATAAAAATTTTATTTTGGAAAAATAAAAACACTATTAGTAATTACTTAAACCAAAAAATTTTATCTTATGTTATTATGTTAAATTTTTAAATATTATTATTTAATATTTATATGAAAATTAATAAGAAATAAATTATTTCGTTATTTCATATTTTCATAAAATAAAAATAATTAGATATTTAAAACACATATATACATGAATAATTTTTGGTTTTCATTACTATATGTGTTTAAATTTATTTTTATATTTTTTTAGAAAATATTGTTTCATTTTTATTAAATTAAAATGATGTGATGTATTATTTGATTTTCTTATTCTTACACATTTATAATAAGTAAGATATAGAAAAATAATATTAAAAATACATACATTAAAAACATCATATAATTTAGAATGACGTATAAATTAAAAAAATATACGAACATTCATTTTATTATTTATAAGATATATATTTTAAAAAATATATTATCTTTTATTAAAAATAATCTTTTAATATATTATTGTATACGACCCTCAGCCAGGTGTGGTCCGGGAACAGTATCCAAGGACCGCAATGTGCGTTCGAAATGTCGATGTTCATGTGTCCTGCAGTTCACAAGTTGACGCGCAATTAGCTGCGTTCTTCATCGACCCACGAGCCAAGTGATCCACCGTTCAGGGTAATCTTTATATTATTAAATTTTAAAAAATATTTATATTAAATAAAAATTTATACTTTTTTTATTATTATAAAATAATAATAAAAAGACTGCAATAAAAAAACAATTTTTTTGTTTGTTTTATATTGACTTACATTTGTATAAATGAATAAATAATAATATTTAATAAAATTTTATTAGATACAGTGCTTGCTTGTTTATTTGACAAAACATTAAAAAAAAAAAATTTTTTTTTAAAGAAAACTCATTTATTAAATAACTATATTATAAATAAGACATATTGAAAATAACTTGTTTTGTTATTTTACGAATATGCTATTTATTTTATATAGATTCAATAAATTTTTAATATTGTTAATATAAAAAAAAAAAAATTTATATATTGATATATAAAAATAAACACATATCAAAAAAAAATTAAAAAATCAAATTAACATTTGGATGTAAAACTTTATAACCAATAATATATTTAATATATTAAAAATTGGTATCCAAATACGTGTTTATTTATTATAATATTATAATTTTTATATTATAAAAATTATATATTTTATAAAGTAAGTTATAGAAAAAAAGTAAATTTTTCTTTTACTTACATAAAAATATAAGGAATTTATAAACAAAATATTTTAACAAAACATTAATATATATAAAAAATCACAAAAATCAAGTTTTGTTATATTTCGTTAATGATCCTTCCGCAGGTTCACCTACGGAAACCTTGTTACGACTTTTACTTCCTCTAAATGATCAAGTTTGGTCATCTTTCCAGCATCATCGGCAATGTCTTTTAAAAACATTGCCGCGCACCAGTCTGAAGACCTCACTAAATCATTCAATCGGTAGTAGCGACGGGCGGTGTGTACAAAGGGCAGGGACGTAATCAACGCGAGCTTATGACTCGCGCTTACTGGGAATTCCTCGTTCATGGGGAATAATTGCAAGCCCCAATCCCTAGCACGAAGGAGGTTCAACGGGTTACCCGGACCTTTCGGCCAGAGGAAAACACGCTGATTCCTTCAGTGTAGCGCGCGTGCGGCCCAGAACATCTAAGGGCATCACAGACCTGTTATTGCTCAATCTCGTGCGGCTAGAAGCCGCCTGTCCCTCTAAGAAGAATTATTTGTACGCCGGCAGTAAAAACCACATCAAAAAACTGATGTCACTTTAGTTAATGTATCATGTTAAATATATCATTAATGCAGATTAAGTAATTACACATAGAAATTTATCCCCAAAGAAATAAAAAACATAAATGAATATTATCAATCATACATATTATAAATATATTAAAACAAAATATACGAATAACATTCAGTAACAATACAGCCGATGGGCCTTGAGATGCCGGTAATAAAGTACGTCTATTTAGTAGGCTAGAGTCTCGTTCGTTATCGGAATTAACCAGACAAATCGCTCCACCAACTAAGAACGGCCATGCACCACCACCCACCGAATCAAGAAAGAGCTCTCAATCTGTCAATCCTTCCGGTGTCCGGGCCTGGTGAGGTTTCCCGTGTTGAGTCAAATTAAGCCGCAGGCTCCACTCCTGGTGGTGCCCTTCCGTCAATTCCTTTCAAAGTTTCAGCTTTGCAACCATACTTCCCCCGGAACCCAAAAGCTTTGGTTTCCCGGAAGCTGCCCGCCAAGTCATCGGAGGAACTTTGGCGGATCGCTAGCTGGCATCGTTTATGGTTAGAACTAGGGCGGTATCTGATCGCCTTCGAACCTCTAACTTTCGTTCTTGATCAATCAAAACATTTTTGGCAAATGCTTTCGCTTCTGTCCGTCTTGCGACGATCCAAGAATTTCACCTCTAACGTCGCAATACGAATGCCCCCATCTGTCCGTATTAATCATTACCTCGGAAAAACTTCCGAAAACCAACAAAATAGAACCGAGGTCCTATTCCATTATTCCATGCACACAATATTCAGGCACTATTTAAATTTTAAAGCCTGCTTTAAGCACTCTAATTTGTTCAAAGTAAACGTACCGGCCCATCTCGACACTCAATTAAGAGCACCGCGATAGGATTATAATTGGGAGGCTGTCTCCATTATTTAAATTATAAAAAATAAATAACTTTAACACTTACGATAAATTATACTTTAATGTACATATTAGTATATAAAATTTAACTAGTATACTTTAAACTTTTCAAGTAAGTAAAAATATAAATAATAACTTACCATAAAAATAAAAATTTAAATAAAAATACAAGTATTTATAACCATATTATACAATATATAATTTATACCTCACCACCGGTAGGACGTCCCACAAAACATGCCAGTTAAACACCGCGAGCGGTGAACCGACAGTGTAGGACACAAATTCGACTACGAGCTTTTTAACCGCAACAACTTTAATATACGCTATTGGAGCTGGAATTACCGCGGCTGCTGGCACCAGACTTGCCCTCCAATGGATCCTCGTTAAAGGATTTAAAGTGTACTCATTCCGATTACGGGGCCTCGGATGAGTCCCGTATCGTTATTTTTCGTCACTACCTCCCCGTGCCGGGAGTGGGTAATTTGCGCGCCTGCTGCCTTCCTTGGATGTGGTAGCCGTTTCTCAGGCTCCCTCTCCGGAATCGAACCCTGATTCCCCGTTACCCGTTACAACCATGGTAGGCGCAGAACCTACCATCGACAGTTGATAAGGCAGACATTTGAAAGATGCGTCGCCGGTACTATAAAGACCGTGCGATCAGCTAAAAGTTATTCAGAGTCACCAAATTATTACGATGCACATATATTAAATATATATATATATATATATATATATATATATATATATATATATATATATATATATATATATATATATATATATATGAAATTATAAAAAAACATAAAATATATTATAAAAATATGTTAACATCGATTGGTTTTGATCTAATAAAAGCATTCCTTCCATCTCTGGTCGGAACTCTGTTTGCATGTATTAGCTCTAGAATTACCACAGTTATCCAAGTAAATGTATGTACGATCTAAGGAACCATAACTGATATAATGAGCCTTTCGCGGTTTCACCTTAATATGGCTTGTACTGAGACATGCATGGCTTAATCTTTGAGACAAGCATATGACTACTGGCAGGATCAACCAGGGAACTGTATGTTCCAAACTTAATAAAATTATTCCAATTTAAAAAAAAAAGAAATATTTTAAAAAGTTTTTCATTTATTAATCAGTATGAAATTTCTTCATAAACTGATATAAACATATAAAAATTATAACAAAAATTGAAATAAAAATAAATTTATTTCTTTTGTTACTTTTTATATAAAAAATATTTTCTAAAATTTTTAATATTTAAAAAAATAAAAAAAATTCTTTTTTGAAAATATTCATATTTGAATAAAAACTATTACCATATATTTTAAGTAATATAGTTTTATTGAAATAATTCAAACATTTGCTCATAACTCTTCGCTAGATTGTATGCGACAATTTTTAAATATATAAAATATATATTTATTTAACGTTCGAATAACACACTTCATTCGCGCTTGGTATGTAGTGAGTTTCTGCATTATAAATTTATTAAAAAATTTATTTTATAAAATTGTTTGTCCACATAAGAGCCTAAGGCTTAACACCTATAGCCCATGGACTTGCTTTGACATAATATAGGATAATATTAAAAAATTATAAAAATTATATATAAATGGTTTTGGGTTAATAAAAATATATGTGAATCATTAATAAAAATCATAAAAATTTTTAATAAATAAAAACACATATTTTTTTTAATACCAAAACACTTACTTTATATATTTTCATAATTTTTCGATGAAGTACCTTTACGATGTTACTGTAGTAAATAAAAATTATTTGAAAATATCAACTTAACAAAAAATAATATTTTCAAAAGAACAGAACTTAGTCAAAATAAAACTATTAATGTAATGCTCTTACACACATACATAATAGCTATATATACTTTGACCGAACCGTTCATAATGTTTAAGTCAACTACACACATCGATATTTAAAAAGGTACCATCATCATATATAAGTTTTGGATTTTGCAGCGTGGTAAATTTTACTTTTTTTTATATTTTTTTGTTTTAATTTGTTATAAAAATGATAAAAACTATAAAATATATAATTATTAATGAAGTTTTTTAAAGTTTATATTAAAATATAAGAATTTTTTTTAAAATTTTTCATTTTTTTTTTCAGTTTTTTTGATTTTTATATAGACACATAAAACATAGTACAGTAACAACACACATCGTAAGACGATGTTTGTACTCAATATAAGTCAGATGACTGCAACAACATCGCTTACATACAAAATCAATGTATATTTGAACTTAGAAAAAATTTTTACATATTAATAGTAAATGATACAAAATTTTTAAGAATTCATATATTTTAAAACTTTTTTTAAAATTATGATGTATTTTCTTAAAATAAACAAATGTGGATAAGTATTTTTTATGTAAAAATAATAGTTTAAGAGTAAATTTATAATTTGTTATTTATGATGTACGTTTTATCAACTTTTATGAATAGTTAGAAAAATCATAATAAAACATTCACATATACCAATACTTCAATACTTTAACTTACTTTTGGTTAAAATATTATACATTCACCTGACTTTTGTTAACGTATTAAAATATTTTACTTCCATTAGTATTTTAAATCTACATTTTTCATACATTATCATAAGATACAAAACTATTAAAAATTCATAAATATTAAAACTTTTTTTAAAATTATGATGTATTTTCTTAAAATAAACAAATGTGGATAAGTATTTTTTATGTAAAAATAATAGTTTAAGAGTAAATTTATAATTTGTTATTTATGATGTACGTTTTATCAACTTTTATGAATAGTTAGAAAAATCATAATAAAACATTCACATATACCAATATTTCAATACTTTAACTTACTTTTGGTTAAAATATTATACATTCACCTGACTTTTGTTAACGTATTAAAATATTTTACTTCCATTAGTATTTTAAATCTACATTTTTCATACATTATCATAAGATACAAAACTATTAAAAATTCATAAATATTAAAACTTTTTTTAAAATTATGATGTATTTTCTTAAACAAATGTGGATAAGTATTTTTTATGTAAAAATAATAGTTTAAGAGTAAATTTATAATTTGTTATTTATGATGTACGTTTTATCAACTTTTATGAATAGTTAGAAAAATCATAATAAAACATTCACATATACCAATATTTCAATACTTTAACTTACTTTTGGTTAAAATATTATACATTCACCTGACTTTTGTTAACGTATTAAAATATTTTACTTCCATTAGTATTTTAAATCTACATTTTTCATACATTATCATAAGATAAAAAGCCATTTCAATACTGTATACATACAATATCATATAAAAAACCTTTCTAAATACGTAAGAAAAATAAAAATCAATATTTGTATTTTAACTACATATACATAACACATATTACATACATATATATATATATATATATATATATATATATATATATATATATATATATATATATATTCAGTAAGATGTGTTGGGGTGGCACCCTTGTTTAAATATTAAAACATACATAATAACATACCACATATATCATATATATGTTTAGTAACATGTATGTGTTTGTGATGTTTCCCTCTTTTTTATAAACCAGAATATATTAAATGATAGGAAACATAAAAAGTTTTACATATATATATTCATGTGTATTTTAACTACATATACATAACACATATTACATACATATATATATATATATATATATATATATATATATATATATATATATATATATATATATATATATATATATATATTCAGTAAGATGTGTTGGGGTGGCACCCTTGTTTAAATATTAAAACATACATAATAACATACCACATATATCATATATATGTTTAGTAACATGTATGTGTTTGTGATGTTTCCCTCTTTTTTATAAACCAGAATATATTAAATGATAGGAAACATAAAAAGTTTTACATATATATATTCATGTGTATTTTAACTACATATACATAACACATATTACATACATATATATATATATATATATATATATATATATATATATATATATATATATATATATATATATATATATATATATATATATATATTCAGTAAGATGTGTTGGGGTGGCACCCTTGTTTAAATATTAAAACATACATAATAACATACCACATATATCATATATATGTTTAGTAACATGTATGTGTTTGTGATGTTTCCCTCTTTTTTATAAACCAGAATATATTAAATGATAGGAAACATAAAAAGTTTTACATATATATATTCATGTGTATTTTAACTACATATACATAACACATATTACATACATATATATATATATATATATATATATATATATATATATATATATATATATATATATATATATATATATATATTCAGTAAGATGTGTTGGGGTGGCACCCTTGTTTAAATATTAAAACATACATAATAACATACCACATATATCATATATATGTTTAGTAACATGTATGTGTTTGTGATGTTTCCCTCTTTTTTATAAACCAGAATATATTAAATGATAGGAAACATAAAAAGTTTTACATATATATATTCATTTGTATTTTAACTACATATACATAACACATATTACATACATATATATATATATATATATATATATATATATATATATATATATATATATATATATATATATATATATATATATATATTCAGTAAGATGTGTTGGGGTGGCACCCTTGTTTAAATATTAAAACATACATAATAACATACCACATATATCACATATATGGTTAGTAACACGTATGTGTTTGTGATGTTTCCCCCTTTTTTTATAAACCAGAATATATTAAATGATAGGAAACATAAAAAGTTTAGTGTACGATACACCGTCGTGAAGTTAAAGCACATAATATGTGTTGTTATATGCACTTAAACATTGTTTTTTGTGAACTTGTTTTTATTATTTTTTTCAATTATTCTTACAAGTGGTTACAACCATTATTAATTTTAAAAAAATTTGTAATTTTTTCCAAAACTATAAATTTTATATATAATAAAAGTGAACGAATTGTGTTACTTTTAACAAAATACATGTAAATGCGAACTTGTTTCTATTTTTTTAAACTATTACTTAAAAAGTGGTTTTAATATATATTAATTTTACAAAAATTGAAATTTTCTTCAAAATTATAAATTTTACATATAAAAATGTGAACGATTTGTGTTTGTGAAGTTTGTGGCGTTTGTGACTACTTTTTGTATGTGACCGTAATTGTTTAATTACAAAGTTTAAGTGCATATACCTTCATATATTATGTGCTTTTATTTCACAATGCTATTTTATATATTATAATGTACACTCATTTTACAAAAATTGAAATTTTCTTCAAATATATAAATTTTTAATATAAAACAGTAATAGATTTATCTTAACAAAATACATCAGTTTCAATTATCAATTTGTATCATTTACAAATAACAAGTAAGTAAAATTTTTTTCATTAACAAAACTATGATTATGATTTTCTTTTATTATATATTTGTTTTTTATTTCTATTAGATATGAGAAATTATAAACGTAAAACTGAAAGAGGTTTTATATCTATCGAAACATTTAATGATGCCGCAAGAACAATAATTTCTGGAAACCGAAGTATCAATGCTGCTTCAAAGGAATTTAATATTAAACGTACGACACTATCACGTTATATAATTAAGTTAAAAGCATATAAAAATAAGGAAACGCAAGATTTACCGACAATTGGTTATAAAAAACCTAGACAAGTATTTTCTAAGGACCAGGAAATTGCATTAAAAGATTATTTACTACAAATGGCTTCGATATTTTATGGATTGACTCCAAAAAATGTTCGCCAGCTTGCTTATGAGTGTGCTGAAAAATTTAATATTAAAATGCCTGAAATATGGAAAATTAATAAAATAGCTGGCAAAGAGTGGCTTACTAGTTTTCTAAAAAGGAATCGAGAATTATCAATTAGAAAACCAGAAGCAACAAGTATCGGACGAGCGACATCATTTAATGTTCAAAATGTAAAACCATTTTTCACAAAATTAGCTGAAGTTAAGAATAAATATCAATTTACCGCATCAAATATTTATAATGTTGATGAAACCTCAATTAGTACTGTATTAAGACCTACTAAAATAATTGCTGCCAAAGGTAAAAAAAATGTTGGCTCCATAACTTCTGCTGAACGGGGCACTAATGTCACACTAATATGTGCTGTTTCTGCAAACGGAAATACAGTGCCTCCTATGTTCGTATTTCCACGAAAAAAATATAAAAATCATTTTATTAATAATGTACCAAAAGGTTCTATTGGTGCAGGAAATTCTAGCGGTTGGGTAACAAATGAAGAATTTTTTATGTACATGCAGCATTTCATCGCACACGTTAAACCATCTATTAATAATCCAGTATTACTCTTATTAGATAATCATTCCTCACATTTACATGTACCAACCTTAAACTTAGCGAAAGATAATGGGATCGTAATGTTATCCTTTCCACCACATTGTAGCCATAAATTACAACCACTTGATGTGGCTGTGTATGGACCATTTAAGAAATATGCTTCAACTGCACAAGATTTATGGTTAAGAAATAATCCAGGTGAAAAAATAACAATATATGATATCCCAAAAATAGTAGCAGATTCATTACCATTAGCTACAACTAATACAAATATCATAAAAGGATTTAAAAAGACTGGAATATTTCCATATAATGAAAATATTTTTACTCAAGATGATTTCGCTCCGTCATTCGTAACTGATCCCCCAGAATCGCAAATTTTAACATCATCACCTACAATATTTTCTCCAGAAATAGTTTGACCGTACCCAAGGGCTGCTTCAAAAGAACAGGGTCAAACCAAGAGGAAAAGAAAATCTAGTGTTTTAACCGATTCAATAGAAATAAAAACATTAGAGAAAGAACAAAATATAAAAAAAAAGTGTAAAAAAGTTACTAAAAAAATTAATATTTGTATTAATAGTAATTGCTTAATATTATTACCAAGGATTTCTTGCTTAATATGCAATGAACTATTTTCAAAGTGTAGCCCCAAAGAAACGTGGATTGAATGTCAGTTGTGCAAAAATTGGGCGCATATTAATTGCGTACCTAATACTAGTGATACATATATATGTATTAATTGTGATAATATTTCCATATAAATATTTCAAAAAAATTATTTATAAATGATACAAATTTCTTTAATATGGTTAATTGGATAAGGGTAACTTATTTAAGTCACCCTTATCCAAATAACCGTAATTTTGTCATATCTTTTGTGTGGTGTAATTTTTATATGTTCAACTTACCTCTTTAATGTGGTTAATTGGATAAGACTGATTTATTTAAGTGTGGTAATTTGACCATATCTTTTGTGTGGGGTAATTTTTACATGTTCAACTTACCTCTGTACCCAACTAACCCCGGTCTACCCTAACTTATTTAAGTCACCCTTATCCAAATAACCGTAATTTTGTCATATCTTTTGTGTGGTGTAATTTTTATATGTTCAACTTACCTCTTTAATGTGGTTAATTGGATAAGACTGATTTATTTAAGTGTGGTAATTTGACCATATCTTTTGTCTGGGGTAATTTTTACATGTTCAACTTACCTCTGTACCCAACTAACCCCGGTCTACCCTAACTTATTTAAGTCACCCTTATCCAAATAACCGTAATTTTGTCATATCTTTTGTGTGGTGTAATTTTTATATGTTCAACTTACCTCTTTAATGTGGTTAATTGGATAAGACTGATTTATTTAAGTGTGGTAATTTGACCATATCTTTTGTGTGGGGTAATTTTTACATGTTCAACTTACCTCTGTACCCAACTAACCCCGGTCTACCCTACGCAAACGAATTCGCGCCATACCATTTCACATCTAATGTACATGGATGATATTAAGATCTATGCAGCTACTAAACATCAATTACAGCAGCTGCTGGGACTTTCCAACGAGGTTTCGCGAGACCTCTGTATGGAGTTCGGAATCGATAAATGTCGAACACAATGTCGTTCTGGAGGAAAACGAGATGCGGTCGCATTCGAACTCGAACCAGAGTCTGTTATGCAGCCCATGGACGAGGGAGAGTCGTACCGGTATCTCGGATTCAATCAGGACGAACGTATAGATCACAGCGCTGTAAAACAACACCTGATGCAGCAATACCTAACGCGTGTACGGAGATTACTGAGCACCCACCTTGATGGAAAAAAAACCATCAAAGCAATTAACACCTACGCAGTTCCGGTGCTAACATACTCATTTGGGGTAATCAAATGGACGCCTACGGACTTGACAAACATCGAGATCAAGACCCGCGTCCTTATGACCAAATACAGAATTCATCATCCCAAAGCAGCGATAGGACGATTGACGCTGCCAAGAGCCGAAGGGGGTCGAGGTTTTATAGACATAAGGAACACGCATAATAAACAGGTTCATAACTTACGAGAATACTTTTACACCAAAACACACACATCACACTTACACAATGTAATAATCCAAGCCGACAAGGCATACACACCATTAAACCTCTCACACACAGAAATGCCAGATAGTTTTTGCCGTTTGGTCACGAAGGAGGACAAAATTCAGCAATGGATTCGGAAGCCTTTACATGGGAGACATCCACATGATCTTAGTCAGAGTAACGTCGACAAAGCAGCGTCGCACGCCTGGTTGAGTCAAGGAAGTCTTTTCCCGGAGACTGAAGGATTCATGCTAGCTATACAAGATCAAGTAATTCATACAAAGAATTACTCAAAATACATACTTCGTGACTCGTCAATAACATCTGACTCATGCCGGAGATGCCATTCCAAACCTGAAACGATTCAACACATCACAGCTGCCTGTACTCAGCTTGCTCAGTCCGAATACAAACACCGTCACGACCAGGTTGGCAAAATCATATACCAGAAACTAGCGGTTAAGCACCACCTTATAACCGATAAAACACCTTACTACAAGCTCACACCAAAAGTAGTAGCGGAGAATGACTCCTGTAGACTTTACTGGGATCGGTCGATTATTACAGATAAGACCATAAATCATAATCGACCAGATATCACCTTCGTAATGAAAAACACTAAGACAACCTATCTGATCGATATTGCGGTTCCAAATACACACAACTTACAAAAAACACACGCAGTTAAATTGGATAAATACACTGACCTCGCAGCCGAAATAAAACAACAATGGCGAATGGAACATGTCCACATCGTTCCAATAGTGCTCAGTGCCACCGGGGTCATTCCACACACACTACATAATAGTTTGAGCCTCTTGGGTCTCCCAAAATACACATATGTCACTATGCAAAAGGCAGTGATCATAAACACGTGTCGTATAGTACGGAAGTTCCTCAGTAATACGAATCCGACTGCGATATGTGAAAGCACAAGACCTGCTTCTACTCCATCTGAGCCATCTACAGTGAGCGAACAATACATTGACACTCATCCTACTGACACACAACACACATACATAAACACACAATACACTAACACTGAAAGACAAACACTTAACACACATACAGATCCAGATTCGTCTGATGGAGAGGGGGGATCGAACAACTGCCGCACTGTCACTGTTACCGCTCTGGTGCACAATCCTCCCCAATTCAATAACACACAAGGTCCGTCAACCTCTGTACCATCTAAACGCGCAGTTCCAGGAACACCCGATCTTAATGAGCAATTTGATGAACCAGAAAACATCTACACCAAGAAATGTAAAATAGAAAGACACATCCACACACATACACAAACACACACACAAACACAAACAGTCCTTTCCCTTCCCTCTGTCCCTACTTCTACCTACCATCTGAGGACACGAAAACGAACTAGGCTTTCACAGCCCTCTGTCATTGAGCCAACATCTACGCTCCCACAAAAGTCTCGCCGTACGACCCAGTGTACACCAAAATAGACGAATAACACCTCGTTTCAAGTAGCAATAACAACAATATAGGGAGTGATGTGACAAACCCGTCCGTGAATGTACTACGGTACTTTTACGGATTGGTTTGGCACATTACCCTTCCACAGAGCCTAATACCTTGCATAATGCCGGTATAGGTGAATGTTACCCAGTACTGTCCTACTGAGTAGTGAGCGCCAGGTTGGCGTAAAAGTCATAATAATAATAATAATAATAATGCATTCCTCATTTGTTCTGACTCATTGAGCGCGTTGCAAGCGATCTGCCGCTCCCATACCATCGGTCCACTGGTGCAGAACCTCCGAACGTGTCTCTACATGCTCCGCCAAAAGTCTATCACCTTCTTTTGGATTCCCGGACATGTGGGGATACCGGGCAATGAACTCGCCGACCAGGCAGCACGTCACGCAGCCGAAGTCGGTGAGCCACAGGACATTGCCATACGCCCAGAGGATCTGAGAGTGAGCATACGATCCGCTATCGAACAGAAATGGTAACGAGAGTGGAACAACCTCACGGCTAAGCTCAGACAGGTGAAACCTGAGGTCCGAAGAACTCCGGCACCTGTAAATCTGAGCCGGCGAGAGAGTGTGGCCCTGACACGTTTACGTTTGGGCCACACGGCGTTAACACATCGTCATCTTCTCGCCGGTGAGGATCAGCCAAGGTGCGCCGTCTGCGGGACGGCGCTGACCGTGAGGCATATAGCTGAGGAATGTATAATCTTTGAGCCATTGCGCCAGAGGTTGCAGCTCCCGAACAATGTAGTCGAAGCTTTATCTTACGATGCTGTTTCTGAAAGAAAGATGCTTGAATTTATCCGAAATTAGCATCTTCTTCAGAGACTTTAGGGGCATTACATCTCTGAATTTTACAAAGTCGTTTCTCATTATCTCCCCCGACAGTGAATTTTATTTTTCAGCTATTTTAATCTATGTGTTTTCAAGATTTTTGTGTTGTCTTATTTATTAACAATACCCTGTTCCAGCTGGTCTGGCGAATCACAATTGGTGAACCTTAATTGTTAATTTTGAATAAATAAATTTTTTTTTTATTTAACCAGAAATAAATTTTTCTGACAAATGGACTAACTATTTCTTTACAACCCTAAGAAATATAATTTTTTTATTATTTTTTATTTTTTTATTTTTATTTTTTTATTTTTTTTTTTATTTTTTCAATTTTTTTTTTTTGAATTTTTTTATAATTTTATATATATTGTTTTTTGGGTAACTTAAGGTGCTCCCTTCTGGGCGCACAAGACTATTCGAGTCCTTAACGGCTTTTCACTCGAACAGAGCTTCTTCGTCTCCACAAGAGAATGGAAGGACGGAAATTTAAAAAAACTAAAGAAATTTTTTAATATAATCTGCTTAAATATATATATTATGGAAAACGTGTTGGATTGCTAAAGGGCATATAGGCCGGAACCAAAATTACGGACTATCACGCTTGCCCGGTCCAAACACAATTGAAGCGCTATATGAATTTACTGAATGAAAAAATGTGAATTAAAATATTGTAATTAATTTAAAGAAGAAAAATGCTATATGGTAAACCGAAATGAAATGATATGTTTGTGACGATTACTCTAGTTTAATAATCGAACAACACGTGACAAATTTTGTTTCCTGTTTGTCGAAATAAATTCCTAATTAATATTACGTAACAAACTAATAAATTTAACCTACTTAGTATCACTAAAAATCTATTGGAAAATGTTAGCATCCGTATAAATTAGAAATAAATCTAATTAGATATACTAACCTTATACCTAAATTATCAAATATTTTAACAGTGGGCCAATTCTTATTTAGATTCCCCTGACTAGTTTTAAGCACTGAGTCAAAACGATGAATCGGAATTGGACTCTGCACGCGCAATAAATAAATTCTACATTTAAACTACATTGAAACAAATTTAAATTTAAATATTTAAATAATCAGTAGGATTGCTAAGATTTTCCATTGAAATTATCAAAACTAGTATAATTATTCTACATTACACTATTACAAAATACTTATCTTGAATTTTTGGAGTTTGAATAAAAATTTACACTCTCGTGAACCAAATGCATATCGAACTAAACACTCATTTTTTTTTTTTATTTAAATTATCCTATTTTCGTTATTTTTAATAATGCATTATGTGCTATAATCTTCCATGGTCCACTGATAAGAATGAGCGTCTGCTCGACCCGGTGGTCGAGTGATACGAGAGCGTGTCTGCTCGACTCGGAAGTCGACAGATAAGAGAGCGAGTGTGTGTTTTTAACTTTTATGCAAAACCCATTTTTTTTTATTTTTACAAACATGTTTTTCATTGTTATATAATTACTATCATTTGAAAATTTTGACAACAACCGTTACAAGAAATTTAGCAAAGATGCAAACCAAAATATTCGTACTATGGGATCTATCATTGTACTTGTAAAGGATAATGATAGATGTCAGCATAGAGAATAAAAATACTTAAATTTTATTTAATATGCTTTTGCATTAAGAGTTTAAAATTAAATAAAAAATTTTATTTATTGATAAATACCTCTTAGATATCGTATTATATGTGTGTATTGTGATTACTTGGTAATAACGGTACAAATTTCCCCCCTCGAAATTGGAGCGAACCGCGAGAAGAAAAGAGGCTGTCAGGCTGGTTTGAGGAAACGAACATGGCTTCTTGTAACTTCTCCTGTTTGTATGTGTTGAAGTAATACTGTTGAGTTTTGTAAAAATTTCAATATTTTGTATGGACCTTGAAAACGTCGTAAAAACTTTGATTCTTCATCTAGATTGTGTTGGTGCTGGTGAATTTTCTTGTACACATATTGGTTTAAGGTGAATTTTGACGTATTTGGTAGATTGGCGGTTAGATTTTTAATGCGTTGGTGTGCATTTTTTACAGCTTGATCTATTTGGCTTGGCGTTGGATTTTCGGCTTGTAAAGTTTGTAATAGCTCATTTGATATGTCAAACGGTGTGGACATTTGGCGATTTAGGAAAACTTGTGCTGGTGTTGCATTGATTGCTGAATTGTAAGTATTGTTTATATTAAATACGGCGTATTTTAAGAAAATATTCCAATTTGCATGGTTAGCGGAATATTGTGCAATCAAAGTGGCTAAATTTGACTTGATATTTCTGATACTTCTTTCAGCAACATTTGCCCTTGGGTTGTATGGCGACGTGTATATTGGTCGGATTGCCCTTTGTAAGCAGAAGTTGTTGTAGATTTCAGAGTGGAAAATACTCGCGTCGTCACTTGAAATTTCGGCGACGTATCCAAATGTATTAAATATATCTTCCAGAATGGTAACTACAACTTTAGCTGATATTTTCTTAGTGGGTCTGGCGATTGTCCAACGGGAAAATGCGTCTGTAAGGATAAAAAAATATCTAAAGTCTCTGTCTTCTGGAGAACCGCGTGTACGAATTATGGGTCCTGCGAAATCGATGAAAATTCGTTGCCACGTTCTTTGGGGTGGTTCAATTTGGAATGCGATATCATAATTTTGGTAATTTGGTTTGTATTCTTTGCAAATTTTACAATTTTTAACGTAATTTATAACTACTTTATATAAATTTGGATAATAAAATCTTTGAGCTATTTTGCGATATGTACAAGTAACGCCTGAATAAGCTCCTGCATATGCACTTTTATGAAAATAATCTAAAACATATTGCAACATAGCTTGAGGAAGAACAACTCTTTTCTTTTTATGTTTTCCAGAAAGATGTATCAGTAAGCCATCCTTTATTCGAAAATTTTTTACGATATTACCAGATAATATTTTCTGGTACTCGGTTCTCGAGAAAGGGTCGGCTTTCTGAGCTAATCTTATGTTGATAAAACTATGGGGAGAAAGATATTTTATTATATTATTTATGATGTGTTGTATATTTCCTAGGCTATTGTTACGTATTTCTAAAATGTTTTTATTATCTATATTTATTTGGTTATCAATTATAGATTGTAAATTAGTTTTATTATTATTATTGTTAGATTGTAAGTTGTTAGATATATTTTTTAAATTTTCATTATTATTTTGTAAATTGAGATTATTTTCCTTATTAATAGTTATTATATTATTTTCTGTATATTTTAGGTTATTATCATTGTTATTGTTTATTTGTAAAATATCTTCATCTTCATTATCTGTTTGAAATAATCTACTTAGTGCGTCAAAAACATTGTTATCTATACCCCTTACATGTATTGGTGTGAAATTGAATTGAGATATTTTTAAAAGCCATGGGGATAAATACCTCTTTATATGTGTGTATTGTGATTACTTGGTAATCACGGTACAGAATGCACGCCATATGGTGCCAGATGCATCCCGAACACTTTAATTTAACGCGTTAATCTAAAATCGTCAAAAGCGTCAAATTTAAAATCTGCGTGACCATGTAGCCCGAATCATTAAATTAAACATACCTACCGGACATAACGATAATCGAGAAGCTTGCGAAGAAACTAGGGTTGCTGAAATTGCGGTGGTGGAAGTTGAACAGGATTCTGCGGTCCATGGTGAGAGCTTGGCCAATATTAACATCACAGAGCAGAGACTTTGACAAACGACCATATCCCAAATACCGACCGACGTATATAAATGGCGAACAACTGACCCTACTAAACGAAATTTAGGACGCACATCTATCCCCATCCACTGATCTCACCGACGTCGACAACGCAGTATATGTAGCGATGCGTGTCCTGACCCCATGTACTAAGCAGCAAAATACAGCAGAGGAGAAGGCACGTATTCGTATTGAACAAATTGACACCTAGGTGAGGGCACTACGACAGCTGGTATCGCGTATCCAATGTGTGATAGAATATATTCAGACCAACAGGCGTTTTATACGAAAGGTACGGGCTTTTGCCAGAGAACTTAGTTACCGCTATCACACAATCAATTTGGGCAATCTGTTGACCATCAAACAGACATATTTGGATAAGATACGCGCATTGGCCCTGGCCAAGATGAAAGTAGCCCAGCGTGAACGGTGCATTCGGGAAAATAAGATCTTCAAATCGAACCTTTCAAGCCTGTTCGCATCTAAAAACCCTGCCGTGGAGCAACCGCCGACGGTCGACGCAATAGAAGATTATTGGCGGGGGATATATGAGACGACTAAAGAGACTGACTTGGACTGTATTCCCATCAGCTAGTTTAGATGGTACTGCAAACAACAGCTGGGCAAAGTGCCATCTCATACCATTATAACATCCATTGACAAAGAGGAAGTCGAACTTGCTTTCAAAGGCAAGAAGAACTATTCGGCTCCGGGCATTTATGGAATAACGAATTTTTGGTGGAAGAAGTTCACTAGTACCCACCGCCACCTTGCCCGTATATTTTCAAATTGGTTATTTAATTGTGAGCCAATACCATCGTGGCTCGCTGAGGGAAGAGCGGTCCTAATACCGAGAAAAGGAGACCAATCACAACCACAGAACTACAGACCGATAACGTGCCTGAACACTGTGTATAAAGCGTTCACTTCCATCCTATATGAACGCATCTTGAAGGCGATTGAACCAGTGTGGAGTTCAATCTATGAACAACGAGGTTCAAAAAGAGGAATGTCGGGTTGCAAAGACAACTTGCTGGTCGACAGATGTATCTGTCAGGACGCTAGACAGCACAAACGCAACCTGAGCATGGCCTGGGTGGACTATCGAAAAGCATTTGACACAACGTCGCATGAGCTCATTATCTATTTGCTCCATTGTCTGCGACTCCACCCCGACATTATTAAATAAATGTATTGAACACTTGTTGCCGCTCTGGAAAACAAGGTTCACAATAACATCCGGTGAACACGTTGTGTCAACGGAGTTGGTGACATGCAAACGAGGCGTATACCAAGGAGACAGCCTCAGCCCACTTTTGTTTTGCATCTCGTTGTTGCCCCTATCAATCAGCCTGAGAGAGGAACTCGGCTACTTGTGTGGCCCCGTAGGAAATCGCGAGCAAGGATTTAAGGAAGGATACATAGGATATATAGCAAGATAGGATATAAGGAAAGATACATAGCAAGGATACATAGGAAAACTATATGCTTCGTCAGAGAGTGATCTCTTGACATCCGATCCGTTGGCCGAAATTTATATGTCGAGCTTAGAGGAAGTAATAATGAACAACACACTAACCAAACAACATGTAAAATTTTGGTATAGATACGTAGACAATATAATTATAGGCTTCGATGGATCGATCCGCCAACTGGAAAAATTTGTAGAGTCAATAAATTCGTTAAACCGAAAAATTCAATTTGAAACCGAAGAATTCAATTCAGTTAGAAAAGATAATAGCATAAACTTTTTAGATTTAACTATAACCAAAACTAACAATAAGCTTGATTTCAACATATAGAGAAAACCATCTTACTCTGGCATTACAATTCCAAATGATTCCATGATCCATCGAGCGTTTAATATACCTTTGTCGACAGAAAATTTTGAAAAAGAAATAAATAATATAAAAATATTAGCGAATAATAACGGATATAATTCAAAAACTTAATCGATAAATTAATAGCTAAGAAAGAACTTAAACAAATTTTAAAAGAAATTTACCCCTCCGTTAAACCAGAACTAAAAACTAACTTTAAAACTATAACATAATTTGGTAATATATCGGATAAAATTAAAAAAATTCCAGAAAAATCAAACATAAATATAGCATTTAAATCAGGCTTTAATCTAGGAAACTTAATATATAACCATAAAACAAAAATTGATAAACTTAAAAAATCGAGTATCTACAAATTAAACTGCCAAGGCTGTAATAGTTTTTACATCGGTCAAACTGGCAGAAACTTTGAAACCCGGAGAGCTGAGCATTTCAGATCCTATATGAATAAGAAATCCGACTCCGATGCTTTTGCGAGGCATTTAATTGACACCGGACACACACCAGAACGGGAAATTACCGTGCTACACGAGGCAAACAAAGGACAGAAGTTAACAATCCTAGAAGCAATAGAAATAAATAAACATAACTCCGGTCACCTTTTAAATGACTACACCGATACCTACCATCCATTGATTTCACATCCCACTAAAATGAATGAAAAGTAGGTGAATCGTGTATAATAATAAAATTTAGAATTGTCTTGATTTTATTTTTTTAGGGTTTACGCATTTGGAGACACTAAATAAAATTAATCCGAAACCATTTCTTGGATTCAGAATTTTATATTAATGGTAAACTAGTAACTAAGAGACCTCTGTTGGAACTTTTGAAAAATAAAAATAATGATTTAAATATAGCCCACAAAATAACTGACCATCATTTAAATGTTAAAAATGCAGGAAGGCAAAAAGTAAAATTTGCAACACAACTCTTTTCACATACAAATTCAAAAACTATTTCGCGTATGGGCTCATTGGGGGTGATAAAAAGTGAAGATTGGCAAGACTGTACAAATTTACTGAAAAATAGACAGGTCTGCTGCAGGTGACGCTAGTGATTTACTAAATATTCAACGCTCTGCAAGAGTTAAGAGTCAATTACAGATAAAATATTTTTAATAAAAACTTTATTATTTTTTTTTAAGTAAACTTTATTATTTTTAGTAAAATTTGTTTCATTACAACATTTTTTTTGAATTACAGAAATCAGTTTTGTCTTTTAAAATATAGAATAATTTTTTTTATAAAAATGACTAACTAAGAACTAGGGATGTTATGGATATCCATAACCGTAACCGAAACTAGCGGATATCCGAAATAATTGTATATCCGAAACCGAAACCGTATCCGAAAATAAATTTGGATTTGTTTCGGATAATAACAGGCAACTGCCATTGGAAAACTGAGTTTAAATCGAAGTAAGTTTTTGCTGCATATATTTCTCTTAGTAGATTTCCGTTGATTCGTTTTTGACGTTCACTTTTTGGGTTAAAGCTTTCCCCTTTTTCCTTAAAAGTTATGTTCACTGAAAGCAATTATCCGTATCCGTAACCGTATCCGAAACATTATCCGATATTTTTACATATCCGTAACCGAAACCGAAAAATCCATAACATCCCTACTAAAAACCATTATTTACATGAGTAAATTTCCGTTCAAATGAAAATGGTTTTTTTCCATATGTGTGATCATCTGATTTTTACGATATGCCCACGTAACGACAAATTTTAATATTTTAATACTGTTTTTCCTATCGAAGTTGACAGAAGTTTAGTAAATACTCCAATTTTAAACATCGAATGAAATGAGCTATGCGAATTATTGTAGATTTTGAAAAATTGTTTGAATTCTTACTGCAAAAAAAAATAAGGTTATGAAAATAATTATTTACTACAACAGATTAAAAACTAATCGTGAAATGAATAAAATCATACTTTTTCCTGTTTGAACATAAATAGCACAATCTTGTTTAAATACCAGAATTTTGGCGTTGAAAATATTTTTTGTTGACACTTTTATTTAAAGGTCCGTCTACATGGCTGAAGCTTTACCACCGACTTACTTGCGCAAACCAGGTTTGTGCAAGTAAACATGTACGTATGGACGGGAAAAAACGTACATGTTTACTTGCACAAACCTGGTTTGCGCAAGTAAGTCGGTGGTAAAGTTTGAGCGTGTGGACGGACCCTAACGGTAATAAATAATCACATCATTGTATATACATCCGACATTATCGATGCCAATTGCCATCTACATAAATATTCCAATAACAAATTACAAAGATAATACAGATTTCATATTAACTACGTGTTATGAACGTAATGATTGTTTCACAAATGCCTATTTTTGACTTCTATGTAGTATTAAATATTAAAAATTAAAACTACAGCTGTAATTTAATGACTTTTTATTGACTACTAAGTTAAATATTTGAGAAAAAACTACAAATTATTTTGATAATTAATGTATTTAATTAATAAATTTGGTCTTATTGTAACAGCTTAATGCGAACATACCATCACTAGTTTATTTTGGGTGTTTATCCGTATTTTTTGCATTCGATTAAATAAACTTGACCACTTGAAAATTAAAACTTAAAAATGCAATTTCTCAAAAATTTGAAATAACATAATGAAAATTTTAGCATAATTGGTAATTTGAAGTAATAAACTAATTTTTAAAAAACATCTCAACATATGTTTCCATTTAAAAAAAAAAAATTTTCTATTCCAAAGAAACCGTAGGTCCTAGAAGTCTGGAACAATTTTTCCTGTATGGCCCCCTCTATTTTGAATATTTTTTGTATAAACTTTTTTTCGATTAGATGCATATTTTAGGAATAAATCGAATGGCAACTCCTGAAAAACTCACTCGGTATATATAAATGGTTTATGGTTAATAAAAATATATGTTAACTTTTAATAAAAATCTTAATAAAAAAAATTTTAATCAAAAATCACATACTTTTTAAAACCAAAACACTTACTTTATATATTTTCATAATTTTTTCATGAAGGAGTACCTTTACGATGTTACTATTGTAAACAAAAATTATTTGAAAATATCATCTTAATAAAAAATGATATTTTCAAAAAAAATAGAACTTAGTCAAAATAAAACTATTAATGTAATGCTCTTACACACATACATAATAGCTATATATACATTGACGAATCCATTCATAACTTTTAAGTCAATATATACATCGATATTTAAAAAGGTACCGCCATCATGTATAAGTTTTGGATTTTCAAGCGTGGTAAATTTAATACAATACATGAATATTCAATCAAATGTAACACCTACAATATTTTCTACAGAAATAGTTCGACCGTACCCGAGGGCTGCTTCAAAAGAACGGGGTCAAACGAAAAGGAAAAGAAAATCTAGTGTTTTAACCGATTCAATAGAAATAAAAACATTAGAGAAAGAACAAAATATAGCAAAAAAAACGTAAAAAAGTTACTAAAAAAATTAATATTTGTATTAATAGTAATTGCTTAATATTATTATCAAGGATTTCTTGCTTAATATGCAATGAACTATTTTCAAAGTGTCGCCGCAAAGAAACGTGGATTGAATGTCAGTTGTGCAAAAACTGGGCGCATATTAACTGCGTGCCTAATATTAGTGATACATATATATGTATTAATTGTGAAAATATTTCCATATGAATTTTTCAAAAAAAATTATTTATAAATGATACAATTTTTTTTTTAATATTGTATATGGGATAAAAGCTACTATACACGAACGCTATTCAATACTCGAACAGTTTTTATATTTTATATATTAATTTATTTCTGAAAGAAACCGATAAATATAAAAACTGTTCGATAAATATAAATATTTGGTATCATTCGTTATTAATGCAAAAAAATTTCTCAGTTCAAATATACACTAATTTTTGTATGTGATCGATGTTATTTTATTATCTAGTTTAAATGCAAACATCATCATATGTTATGTGTTGTTACTGTACAATGAGTTCAAATATACACTAATTTTTGTATGTGACCGATGTTGTTTATTATCTAGTTTAAATGCAAATATCATCATATGTTATGTGTTGTCACTGTACAATGCTATTTTACCTGTAATTTTTGCATGTTCAACTTACCTCTGTAATGTGGTTAATTGGATAAGAGTGACTTATTTAAGTGTGGTAATTTGGTCATATCTTTTGTGTGGGGTAATTTTTGCATGTTCAACTTACCTCTGTAATGTGGTTAATTGGATAAGAGTGACTTATTTAAGTGTGATAATTTGGTCATATCTTTTGTGGGGGGTAAATTTTGCATGTTCAATTTACCTCTGTAATGTGGTTAATTGGAAAAGAGAGGCTTATTTAAGTGTGGTAATTTGGTCATATCTTTTGTGTGGTGTAATTTTTGCATGTTCAACTTACTTCTGTAATGTGATTAATTGGGAAAGAGTGGCTTATTTAAGTGTTGTTATTTGGTCATATCTTTTGTGTCGTGTAATTTTTGCATGATCATTTTACTTTTCTTATGATAAATATATATGATACTTTGTTCATGGTCAATATACCTTAGTTGAACAATAGCGAGAAAGATATTTTTTAATTAGGATAATGATATTTTTCAATTAGGATATCTAATATTATCATTTTGCTAATCTTTCTATAATTACAGTTGATATTATTCAAATTTTTCCAAAAAATTGTCCAAATAACCCCACTCTACCTTATATAAATGCTAAATACTAGATGTACGCCGAGATTGGTATTCAATATGACCACAAATATAATTAAAATTTTATTTAAATGACAGAGATGGCACTTTGGAACATTATTCACATTCAGTTTTACTTCAAATATATTTATTAGTCACATAAATTATTGATAGGAAACCTTAGTTCAATACACTAACCACATTAAATATATCGCACGTTGAGAATAAAACTGTTACAACCGAAAATTTTTCGTTTTTGAGATTTTTATATCATTGGATTCAGCTACATTTAAGCTATCGATTGGTGAAATTTTCCTCCTAAAATTCTAGAAAATAAAAAAGTTATAATCCATAAACTTTTTTTAAATTTTAACAATCTAAGAGTAAATGGTTTAAAAACTTTTTGTTACATGTGCAGTTGTAACAAAGAGAAAACAAAAAATTAACTTTTTATTTAGATTAAAAAAGGTATATGTATGTGATTTCTTTTATTAAGTGGCTACATGTTAGTTAGAGTGGATTGTACGTACATACAGAACTACACGCATTTTGGTATTCCTTCTTCTGTTATCATTTTACAATGTAAGTGAATAATGATGTTCACAATTTTAGCCATATTTAATGTTTATTGAGTTTAGACGAATTCTTTCGTAGCATTATTGTTATTAAAATATAATTATAATTTATTTTAATTTCAAAATATGGACGCTGATAAAGAAAAAATTAATTTAACAACTCTTTCTGAATTTAATCTTATAATTTAAACAATTTAAACAATATAATTTAAACAATTTAAATAATTTTATCCATTTAAATTTAAATAAATTTAATAATAATTAAGTAAAAACAAAAATTAAATCAGGATATTGCGTAGAAGATAAAATGTAAACTAGAAAAGTAAACTAAAAGCTTGATCGAAATATTTGTATAATAAAAACAGACAAACGTGGGAAAAACTTCAATCGGCAAAATATTGATATAAAAGAAAATGTAAGAAACAATATAAGTAATTTAAAATCCAAAAACAAAATAAAATTGTAGTAGCATATCTCTAATAGCTACATACTCCTAATAGTTATAATAGAAGAAAAGAAGAATAAATAACATAATATTTTCAGTTAGATGTGTTTAATTACTTTTACTACTAAATGTCTAACAAATTATTATAAATTGATTGTATAATGATTTAATTTATGCTCTATTAGTCCCATTTCTTTGGTCGGCAATGGAATATTTTCCAAAAAATTATTTTTCATACTTTTCGAAAACGTAAACTTTTGATCGTAAATATCTCGTAAACGGTGCATCGTAGCTCAAAAATAACGAAATTTTTTAAGGCTTAAGCGAAGCAAGTTGTGGGTATTCCCAACATACTGGGACTATCAAAACTTACTTTTCGTTATCGAAAATTATCGATACCGAGTTACTCATCATAAACTGATTATAATTAATTGATTCAGACTGATTAGTCAAATTGGTTTTGTCACCAATAAAATATTTTCAAAAAAATTAGTTTTCAATACTTTTCGAAAACATAAACCTTTGGTCGTAAATATCTCGTAAACGGTACATCGTAGCTCAAAAATAACGAAATTTTTGAAGGCTTGAGCGAAGCAAGTTGTGGGTATTCCTAATATATTGGGACTGTCAAAACCTATTTTTCGTTATCGAAAATTATCGATATCGAAAAAAACGATATTTTTAAAATTTTAACGTGTAAATTTCTACATTTTCGTTATCATTTAAAGTATTATAAAATTCTCTACAATTTTTGGTAGCTTTTATTTCCAGTATCTTTTTTTCATAATGACGGATTTAATTTACGCGATTTTTTATCCGCATAAATTGAATCCCCATGAAACGAATATTCACGTAAATTAAGGGACCGGTGTCGCGGTCTTTAATTAAAAACGCATTTGTAAAATAGTACAGCTAATTGTAAGTAATCGTTTTTACTCAGGTTTCGGGAATTTTCCCGGGAAAATACTCAATAATTACCCAAATGAGAATATTCCCGGGAAAATTCCTATTGGGAATTTTGCCGTTGCCCATCTCTATCTGTAAGATAGAGATGTGTTATAGTGATAGAGACAGTTATGGAATGTGTTACCTTGGGAATTTTCCCGGGAAAATACTCAATAATTACCCAAATGGGAATATTCCCGGGAAAATTCCCACTGGGAATTTTCCCGTTGCCCATCTCTATCTGTAATACAGTTATGGAATGTGTTACCTTAAACAATTGCCATTATAAAATTATATAAAGCGAAGTTTTCAAAATTTCTGAAAAGTATTAGTTGCAGATACAACTTTGCGTCACAAACAAAAAGTAATAGGAGATTGGTTGTAGCCTTCATACAGTACAGACGTGTATGAACATTGCTCTGAAATTTTTTTTTTTCGTGTTAATTTTTTATTAAAATAAAATTAACTTTTAATTAAAATAAAGGTGAAAAGTGACTTTAAATTCATAATAAAAACACAATTAAAATATATCTACATATATCTACCCATAAAACAAGGTTTTATAATAATAATAATTCAATTAAATTTACAAAGTAAATCTAGAAAATTCGAGTGTTTGTTGTTTACTGTTCATTGTATAGCAGAGTTAATAAAAAAAAAAAAAAAAAAAAAAACATGGATGCACTTATGCACTTCGTGATGCAATAATCGCAAAAATTACAGAATCTGAAAAAAATCTCAAGGAACAATTTAAAAACGAGATTGGTGAATTAAAAACTATGTACAATATAATAATGGAACGAAATAATTCATTAGAAGAAAAATTAAAGGAACAACATAAAACTATACTTAATTTAACCAAACAAGTAAACAAAAATAATCTTATAATACACGGTATTAATGAAACTGAAGTAAACAATGAGTCATTAGAAGATGTGATAATAAATATTTTAAATGAGAAACTACAAATTAATTTGATGAATGATGAAATTGATAATATTTATTGGATTGGTAAAAATAAAAACAACAGACCGGTTAAACTATGTTTGACAAGTTACAAAGCTAAAATGAAAATAATAAATCAAAGATCATGTTTAAAAGGCACATCAATATACATAAACGAGGATCTACCCAAGGAATTAAGAATTCACTATAGCAATTTAAGGAAGCAAAAAGCAGAACTAACTAAAAAAGGAAATAAACGTGTAAAAACGCAATCCTCAGAAGAAAATGATACATATGAAAAAGTTACGCAAGAAAACAAAAGGCAAAAGGAAAATAAGTCAACAAGCAAAGTAGAAAAAAAGTAAAATCCAGAAGAAGCAATGAAGAAGATAGCAGTAGTATAATATTTTGGAATGTTTATGGTATAAATAACTTCTACAATGTTGCACAAGATTTCGTTGGAACCTACGATATTATCGGTCTAACCGAAACATGGGCAGTTTCAATTAGCGATTACTTAAGTAAATTATATAGTGAGTATATCGGTTGGCAATACGAATGTCAAAAGGAACAAACGTGTTTTATTTTGGTGCTCTAATAAATTTCATTAGTTTTCATAAAAAATTAAAAAATTAATGCAAAAAGTGTTTGATAATCATTTTTAATAATTGCGCTCTTCATTGATAGAAGAATTTTATTATAAAACACTTTAAAACATACTTTTTTATTAACTTTAAATTTTCAAATCTGTGCCATAGACTTATATTATACAATTCTTACAAAGCAAGTATAATTACTGTTAACCTCAAACCTAATTGTAAATGCAAAGCATAGAACTCTGTGATAAAGGGAAAAAAAAAAACTGTTACTAATATCAGATGTGTGTTAATGTTTATAATGGTTATAATCGCATAAATGTATTGGACAAACATATAAATAATCTGTTATAACCTATAAATAAAAAAATAAAAATAAACAAAATAAAATAAATAAAATATTTTAAATTAATAATTAATAATACAATACACACACTATTAAATTAAAAAAATTCAAAATATGGAGGCCAAATTGGATAAAATCCTAGCGAGAATTGATGAAATAGAAGAAAACCTGAAAAGCGATATACAAAGAACGAACAACGATATAACCGAACTGAAAAATATTGGTGTAACTAATCAACAGAAATTTCTGGAACTAGAATCTATAGTTGTGAAACAACAATCAATAATAAATTTCTTACAAAAAGAAATAAATAAAAACAATTTGATTATATTCGGCATAGATACTAACACAAATATTTCGGAAAATTTCATAAATATGGTTAAGCAACACTTAAACATCGAGGTAAAAGATGAAGATATTTATAAAATTTACAGACTGGGAGACAAGGAAAAAAATACAGGTCCTATTAAAGTATGTTTTTTCGACTTTCGAACAAAGACAAAAATTTTTAATGCACGGTTCCAGTTAAAAGGCTCTAATATATTTCTAAACGAGGATTTACCTTTAGAATACCGCATCCAAAACAAAGAAAAAAGTCTAGCTAAGAAGTCAAATAGCAAAAAGAGGCTAAAAACACAGTCCTCAGAGGAATCCGAAATATTAAGCGAGAAAATCATTCAAGAAGCGAAAAAAAAGAAAGAAACAAAACAAAGAAATACTAACCAAGAGGAGAATACGATCAAAAAAAACTAAATACACCTTTATTAGATACGAATAGGTTTAATGTTGTCTCATGGAACTGCAATGGTTATTCTGAATTTAAATTGGCATCACTTCTAAACAATACAAGTAATGAATCTGAACTCGATGTAATCGCCATATGTGAAACATGGTTAACACACGCGGCTCCAGTGAATTGCAATATAAAAAGTCAATACAATATTTTCGAGAGTTATGGTGTCAAAGAAAAATCAAGGGGGCGAGCCAGTGGCGGATTAATTCTATTAATTAGGAAACAATTTCAAACAGAACTTATTGAAACGACAAATTGGTGGATGTTAGTCCAAATCTGTGTTGATCATTTTAAGTTTGTTCTTGGTGTAGTTTATATCAAACCAATTATAAATATAGACCCATTAATAGTACATTTTAACGACTCTATACGTTTTGTTTCAGAATCAAAATCAAATAAGGTAGTATTACTGGGAGATTGGAATGCTAGGATTGGCAATTTGAACACACTGGACATACAAAGTTATTCAAATACACTCATTGATAGCAGACGTACATCGCTCGATACATATGTTAACTCTAGAGGTAAACAGTTTGTGAAATTCATGGAAGAACATGATTTGTATGCGTTAAATGGGCGTACCACTAGCGATTCCCCAGCACAATTTACCTATATAGGTAGCGGGGGCAAATCCACGACTGATATTTGCTGGGTAAGCTTGCCATTTATTAATTACACTCACGATTCAGCGGTCTTGGAAAACATACTGCTATCTGACCACTTACCTTATCATATAATCTTTAATTTTAATTCCCCTAGATGCTGTAGAAATATACCTAAGAATTTTTCTCTATCTGGTAGACTTAAATGGAATAATTGTGTCATCTCTGAGTATCAGAATTTAATAATAGAAAGGTTAAATCCACGTAATGAAAGTGATTCTGACCCAGTTGATGCATACAATTTTTTAGTTAATATGATGATGTGTACAGCACAAGATCTATCCATGTACAAAGAATTTCATATTTACCCAAGATTTATTAGGTTTAATAAACCCTGGTACAATCAGACCTGTAAAAACGCAAAATATGAAACTAAACTCGCACTAAAGAACTGTAAAAAAGAAGGATTCTGTGAAGCAAATGTTTTGAAGTATCTGGAGGCAAAGAAAAAATATCGCAAAACGCTAGCTAGCAGCAAAAAAGACTATCATAATGTAATTCAGCAAAAGTTAAGTAACACAAAAAATTCCCAAGAATTCTGGTCCGTAATAAAGAAAACGCGACACAATCCAAAAACTGCTAATCCTATAGACATAAACACATGGTATGAATACTTCTCTACACTATTCAGCTCAGACGAGCCGACACAAATAAGCATATTAACCGAAGTTACACATCCGGAGCTGGACTTTGACATAAATATAGGCGAGGTAGAAAACGTCTTAGCAAATCTAAAAAATGGCAAAGCTCCAGGTCCGGATTGTATTCCAAATGAATTTTTCAAAGCTTTACCAGCACAAGGGAAAGAATTTTTGAAGAACCTTTTCAACAGTATATTTCAAAATGAACTAATCCCAGCGAATTGGTCTAAAACTAAACTTTTCTTAATGCATAAAAAAGGCGATATTAATACCCCAGAAAACTATCGTGGAATATTCCTTTTAAATAGTTTAACGAAAATATTCACCAATATAATTTATAATAGAATAACATCGTGGTGTGAAGCCAATAAGAAGCTTCCCGAAAGTCAGTCAGGTTTCCGAAGAGGAAGATCTTGTGTTGATAACATTTTTATATTGAACGCAGTAGTAAGCTGTCGACTGAGTTTAAAAAAAGAAAAAGTATATTGCGCATTTATCGACTTCAAAAAAGCATTCGACTCGGTGAACCACTCCATTCTGTGGACGAAACTTTATAGTATAGGTTTAAGTACTAAGTTGATCCGAATCTGTAAGAATTTCTACGATAACGCAATCCTCTCAATACAAATAAATAACTCTTTTTCAGGAAATATTCCTATACGAAAAGGGGTCTTGCAAGGAGATACACTTAGCCCGCTATTGTTCTCACTATTTATAGCTGATTTTGACGAGTTTTTAACGAGCGAGGGAGTTGAAGGTATAAATATAGATAGTTCTCACAGTATTTTATCGCTCTTTTATGCTGATGACCTGGTTCTCTTGGCTAGTACACCGTATAGACTACAAAAGGCTTTAAAAGCTCTTGAGCTATATTGTCATAATAACCAGTTACTAATCAACACAGAAAAATCTAAAATTATGGTCTTTCAACGAGCAGGACGGCTGCCCTCGACTCTCTCGTTCGAGATTAACTCGCATAAATTAGAAATTGTAAATAAATTCGAATATCTGGGTATCATATTCAACAGTTCGGGACGTTTTCTAAATGCTAGCTACCACATGGTTGCAAAAGCGAATTCAGCAATAGCGAATACGAAAGAAATAATGTTGAAAACCAAAATGCAATCTCATAACGCAAGAATGTGTCTTTATCAATCCGTTATTTTAAGCACATTATTATACTCATCTGAAATATGGGCCTTAGGTTACCCAGATATTGTAGAAAAACCTCAAGTTAAATTTTTTAAAACTTTGTACTATTTAAACCACTCAACTCCAGGGTATATAATTAGGCGTGAATTTAATTGTAATAAAATTATTACCAGTGTCGTTAAAAGGTCATTAAAGTGGTTATGTAAACTACTAAGTATGGATAGTAACCGAATTCCACGTATTTGCTTTAACAGATTATTTAACCTGAGTAATTCAAACCTTAATAATATTAAATATAACTGGGTTTCCCAGCTCAAAGTGTACTTCTCCTTGACAAACAACGATCATTTATGGTCAAATCTATCATCAGATACTCTCAAAGAACACCTGAATAATTTTATTGCTGATCTTAATTATTATTATATCACGCAAGACCAAGAATCAATCTCTAACTCAACCTACGCAACGCTTTACAACCGCTTAGAGCACGCCACCTTGCTCGACTACTGTGTACCATTAAGAAAACTTAGAGTTATGTTCCAACTGCGCACTGTAAATAATCGAGCGATGTCGTTCTATATCAATGGAAACAGTTATATTATTGACCCAAATATGAGCTGTACTATTTGCAATCTCTACGAAAACGAAACTTTATACCATATTTTAATAAGATGTCCCATGTATGAACATTTAAGAAATTGGTACTTACACAAATACACATTGAGCCCAATTGATGGGGATAACTTCTGTGAAATTCTGCTTAATATAGCCAATACAGCCCAACTTAATGACGTTTTTTATTTCATGGAATGTGCCTTAAAAATACGATCATTCATTATTAATGAATGAAGTAGCAGCCTCCCTTTATTTCAATGCTAGCATCCACCAACTTACGCTTGTATCTCGTTTTTACTTCATTCGCAGCTCAACTATTCATTGCTCTTTCTAATTTTGAAATATTTGAAAATTTTTACATTGTAAGGTGTCTCGACTCTCTCCGCCCTTTTCTGAGGAGGGGGGAGTCGGGACTCCAAACCCGAATCAAATCTGTACATTTTTCTGTTTAATTAATCTCTCTATTGTGGTTTAAGGCTTCCTTGTATTATCTGCATTTTACAATATTTATTTATTTATTTTTTTTTTTTTTTATTTTTATATTTCTTATATACATTATTACATTTGTTTATAATAACAAATTGTCAACCATTGTAATAAGCCACTTGGCTTAAAATACAATAAATTATATATTCTATTCTATTCTATATAGTGAGTATATCTGTATACACAGTGATGCAAAAAGGGTAAATATTAAGGGACGTGCTATAGGTGGTATAGCTTTGTTAGTTAAAAAAAATTTAAATTTAGAAATAACCGAATTGTATGTTTCAGATTCATGGATTTTTACTCGGATTCGGCAAAATGGTAGAGCAATGATAATTGGCGTTGTATACTTATCACTAAAAGAATTTAATCTACATCTTGAAAATCTTAACTCAATTATATGTGCGCTTAACGAGTATCAGGAAACAATCATAATAGGAGGTGACTGGAATTGTCATATAGGTAATCTAAATAATTTTGAAAATAGTGAATTTAGTTATCCCAATATTTTTCCTACGAGAAAAACGCTAGACACTAATATTGATAAAAATGGTAGGGACCTAGTTGCATTGATGGAAATAAATGGTTTTACTGTTATAAATGGAAGAATTATAAACAATAGGCCAGCTAACTACACATATGCAGGTCCAAGAGGAAAAAGTATAATAGATTTAATTTGGGTCAATAATAGTAGCTTGAAATTTATACATAATATGTCGGTTATGCAACTTCCATACGGCTCTGATCATTTTCCCTGTCAAGTTGTTGTGTCAAATATATTTAAGAATAAAAATATACAGAATGTAAATGAATGTACACATATTGTAAAATTAAAATGGAAAATTGAGAATGAAAATGTTTTCAATAAATATGTTGATAACATACTTAACAATGAAATAAGTAAAGACAATGGGTCTGTTGAATAAAAAAAAGTAAAACCTTGTAAGTGATTACTTACGCAGAGAAGTTAATACTTTTAAGTAAAAGACATTACTTCATTTGACTTGAATAAAATATACCTTTTACTTAAAAGTAAATATTGGAAAAACATTTAAACATTCAAGTATTTACTTATAAGTATTAACTTAAACTTATAAGTAAACACTTGATTTGAAGAATTGTAACAAACGCATAATAATATTTTTATAATCATTTGGAACTCTTCTTTTATAAAGTCAAAATCATCTTGTAGATGTTTACTAATATTGTGTAATACAGCACAACAGAAAATAATTATTTTTGGAACTTTTTCCAAAGTCCCAGTTTGTGTCCCAAAATAGAAAATCTTTGTTTCAGTTGCCCAAATATCCTTTCAATTATAACCCTTTCACTGGAGTGAATATTGTTAAACATTTCTTCATATCTGTTTTGGGGATCTTTGAACGGAGTTAATAACCATGGAGTAATTCCGTATTTGCTGTTTCCAAGCAAACAGAAATTACTTCGAAATCTTGAAATAGTGTTATATCGAGCTTTGTTTCCAAATCCTGAAATCATGAACACTTCCAGGCCACTGAACGTTGATGGTTTTTTAATGGTAAACGTGAGTGAAATTCAGTGCACCAACAAATGTAGGTATTCGAAACCTATTTGACCATCTTACCCTAATTTTTTCCATAGCCTGTAAATTAGATGGACCATAATACTGTGAGGAACACTGTTTATAGTTTTGCGCACTGTTGTGTAGTGAACTCCAAAATCTAGAGCAACGCCTGTTTGCTATCCGGTGTCACTAACGAATCTCAAAAATGTCTCCATTTTTTGGCGTGAGCTGAGAGCCGCTCCTCTGGTTTCATCTGGTTTCATCTGAGTCCGTTAGAAAGTAATTTGAAAGATAATTTACACTTTCACTTTTAAAACGTAGCAAAACCTTTGATCTGGTGGGCTTTACGTTCTTCCTTTCATTATACCGCTTCATATTGCGTATATTTACAAAGTCTACCAAATTTAAAATAACCACAAAGAACTCAAGAAATACTTCCGTTTTAATAAAAAGTATGCTCTGTACTAACCTTATAAATATTCAAGTTATTACTTATCAATTTAAGACTATACTTGTTTTTATTCAACTAAAAAGTACTAACTGGAAAAACCCCACTAAATACTTCCACACTAAGTAAATACTGGAAATAATTTGAGTTTACTTATTTGATAAGTAAACTCTTTTTTTAAGTAATCACTTAAGTTTTTATTCAACTGATCATAAGTAAAGACTTAAAAAATAGGAAGTAAAAGCAAATACTTCTTTTTATTCAATAGACCCAATGGGTCTGTTGAATAAAAAAAAGTAAAACCTTATAAGTGGTTACTTATGCAGAGAAGTTAATACTTTTAAGTAGAAGACATTACTTCATTTGACTTGAATAAAAGATACCTTTTACTTAAAAGTAAATATTGGAAAAACATTTAAACATTTAAGTATTTACTTATAAGTATTAACTTATACTTATAAGTAAACACTTGATTTTGGAGAATTATAACAAACGCAAAATATTCTTCATAATTATTCTTCATAATCATTTGGAAACTGTTTTATAAAGTGAAAATCATCGTGTAGATTTTTACTAATATTGTGCAATACAGCACAACAGACAATTATTTTTAGAACTTTTTCCAAAGATACTCTCAGTTTGTGTCCCGAAATAGGAAATCTTTGTTTCAGTTGGCCAAATACTCTTTCAGTTATAACCCTTTCCCTAAAGTGACCAGATTTTTATTGAGACAAAGCGGGACAAATGAGATGAAAGGCATCGTGAAAAATGCCCTACCTTTTGCTTGAAAAGAAGAAAATCTTAATTTTTCCTACTTTTTTTCGAACTTTCTCTTAAAAAATAACTAGCGAGCAAAAAAAAAAGTAAATTACATTTATAATAAGAAATGATGCAGATATTTTCTAAAAAGCGGGACATTTTTAAAAATCGGTGGGAGGCGGGACAGTCTTCCAAAAAGCGGCACTATTCGCGGGACGTCTGATCACTTTATCTTTCCCTGGAGTGAATATTGTTAAACATTTCTTCATTTCTGTTTTGGGGATCTTTGAACGGAGTTAATAGCCCTGGAATAATTCCGTATCCGCTGTCTCAAAGCAAACAGAAGTTATCTCGAAATCTTGGGGTGTTATATATGGAGCTTTGTTTCCAAATCCTGAAATCATGAACACTTCCAGGCCACTGAGCGTCCACACTTGTAATCATTTTACTTGAATCACAGGTTATTTGCACATTTATGCTCGAAAATCCTTTGCTGTTAATATAGTCATTTCCAAACGTTGATGGTTTTTTAATGGGAACGTGTGTGCAATCCAGTGCACCAATAACTGTAGGTATTCGAAATTTATTTGACCACTTTACTCTAGCTTTCTCAATAACCTGTAAATTGGATGGAAATTTTATCCGGTGATGAGTTTTTTCCATAATACTACCAGCAACATTGTTTATAGTTTAGCGCACTGTTGTGTAGTGAACTCCAAAATCTTGAGCAACGCCTGTTTGAAATCCGGTGTCAGTAACGAATTTCAGAAATGTCTCCATTTCTTGACGTGAGCTGAGAGCCGCTCCTCTGGTTTCATCTGAGTCCATTAGAAAGTAATTTGAAAGATAATTTACACATTCATTTTCAAAACGTAGTGAAATCTTTGATCTGGTGGGACTTACGTTCTTCCTTTCGTTATACCGCTTCAAATTGCGTATATTTATAAAGTCTACCATATTTAAAATAACCACAAAGATCTCAAGAAATACTTCTGTTTTAATAAAAAGTATGCTCTGTACCAACCTTATAAATATTCAAGCTATTACTTATTGGTTTAAGACTATACTTGTTTTTATTCAACTAAAAAAAAGTACTAACTGGAAAAATCTCAGTAAATACTTCCACACTAAGTAAATACTGGAAATTATTTGAGTTTACTTATTTGATATAAGTAAACTCTTTTTTTAAGTAATCACTTAGGTTTTTATTCAACTGATCATAAGTAAAGACTTAAAAAATGGGAAGTAAAAGCAAATACTTTTTTTTATTCAATAGACCCAATATATGTTACGATATTTTAAAAGATGCAATTATACAAGGTGCTGAACAGAGCAGTATGATTAATAATATAAAAATAACTCGTAATAACAAGCATAGTAAAGCCTGGTTTAACAAAAAATGTAAAAATCTTAAAACTAAAATAAGACATTGTCTTAAACAATGTAAAAAGTATAATTTTCAATTCAAATATTTACAAGAATACACGCACGTTAAAAAAACAGTTTAGGATTACTGTAAAAAATGCCAAGCAGGAACATTACGAAAACCTAAAATTAAATTTACGTAATATCAAAAATTCTACAGAGTTCTGGAATACAATTAATAAATTTAAATCAAAAAAACATACTTTAAATAAAATAGATTTTGATAGATGGAACACCCATTTACATAGTACGTATAATATACAAATACACAAAAGTAATCTTACAATATTTGGAGTAAATGACCCATTTTCAGACAGAGAAATTGAAATGTGGGAGCTAGAAAATTCACTAAGGAAATCTAAGAATAACAAAGCTCCTGGCTATGATAAAATCCCAAACGAATTTTATAAAAATATGACTCCTATAGGTAAAAAATATATTCTTGAATTATTTAACCAAATTTGGAAAACAGAAAAAATACCTGTTGACTGGGGTAAAGCAATTCTGAATATGTCATTTAAAAAAGGAATCCCAGAAATACCCGATAACTATCGCAGCATTGCTCTTTTGAATACTATATTGAAAATATTTACTCAAATAGTCAACAATAGATTGTATCTATGGTGCTGCAGCTGTAGGGTGCTGCCGGAACACCAGGCCGGTTTCAGAAAAAAAAGAGGATGTATTGATAATATCTTCAGCCTGAGTTCTGCTATCAATCTGCAGCTGCGACTACCAAAAAGAAAGCTTTTCACGTTATTCATAGATTTCCAAAAAGCCTTTGACAGTATTAATCACGAACTATTATGGAAAAAATTACATAACATTGGTGTCAGTGGAAAAATTCTGAGAATAATCATAGATTTATACAGTAAAGCTAGTGTTTGTGTACGAGTCAATACAAAATACACTGACTTTGTTGGACTCAATGAAGGAGTTATGCAAGGAGAATGTTTAAGTAGTTTACTCTTTATACTCTATGTATCCGACATTGAGGAATACTTTGTCAGTGAAAATTGTTCGGGGATAACAATAGACTCTCACAATTCACTAATAATGTTGGTCTATGCGGACGACATGTGCCTTCTAGCTGAAACATATATGCAAGCAAAAAAACAATTAATAACATTAGAAAAATATTGCAATAATAACCGATTAACGGTTAATATACAAAAGACAAAAATGTGTATATTTCATAAAGGCGGTATTAGGAAAGAAAAGTATAAATTCTTATATAAAAATTCGCCGATAGAAATCGTATCTAAATTTACATATTTAGGAATATTATTTACATCATCGGGATTGCATACAGAAACGGCTAAAGATATGGTAGCTAGAGGTCGCAGGGCGTCTGCTGAGGTCAAACAAATAATTAATAGATCTAAAATAGATACATGGAATGGTAAATTAAGTCTGTATAACTCTATGGTGCTATCAGTGTCACTATACTGTGGAGGGGTTTGGGCTCTAAAAAATCATGATATTCTTGAAATGGTACAGGTTAACTTTTTTAAATCTCTATTCTACCTGCCGTATTGTACTCCAAATCATTTTATAAGAGTTGAATTTGGAATCCATAAATTATAAATAGCTATTTTTAGACAGGCTTACTCTTGGTGGATTAAATTACTGAAAATGGATCAAAATCGTTTACCAAAAATAATTTATAACAGATTGCTTTCGTTAGATGAAAACATTGATGCTACCAAAATGAAATATAATTGGGTAACTTTGTTTAAGAACCAGATACTGTATTGTGGTTTTCCAGAAGTTTGGAAGGAACAAAATTTTGAAATTAGTCAAAATCAACTAGGCAATATATTAAATGAATATGAAAAATTACTAAAACAAGAGGATTTAAATAAAATACTACAGTCAAGCTATAACCCAATATATAATTACCTAAAACCACATAGTGAATATGAAAAATATTTGGATTTTGACATAGAATCTAATAAAATAAAAGTCATGGCTCAATTACGATTAGCGAATGAAAAACGAATTTATTTATATGATAAAGGTACACAATATAAGATTGACACCTCTGTAATATGCACTTTTTGTGATTTAAATGTGAATGAGACGCTATTTCATATCATTTATGAATGTACGCTCTACCACCGAATCCGGGAGAAATACATGAACAACAAAACATTTCGAAGCAACTTTCTTTATAAACTGCTAAAAATCGATACAAAGGAAATGTTAAATAATTTTTATTACTTCTTTGTGAACTGTCTTAGTACTAGAAATAAGGTCATTGAATATAATAAAAGCTAAGATATATTTCAATATTGTAACCTTATGTAACTAACTTTAATTGTATAGATTTTAAGACTTGTTGTTATATTCATTGCGAATTTATATGGATACAATGGACTCATACGGATATGCTCATTATATGTTGAGATTTTCACAAGAAAAAAAAATGCATTTACATTAATTATAAATAATTCAGTAACTGACATAATTTATTTGAATATTAATCGAATTTTTCTTTATCAAACTCATATACTCAAATGTGATATTGTTGTTTTTGCAAAATTTTATATGTACATATCATTTAAATTATTGAATTTCTAAAACAATCCTCTGTTATATGAAATTTAATAATTTATCCAAAATTGTCTTATATGTGTATATAATTACTAAATATGCCAAATAATAATTTAATAATTTCATTTGCAATTTGAATTAGTCCTTAAATGTTAACTTTTTATTGTAAGAAATTGTTGATAAGGTCTTTTTATAAATTATAGCTAAATATTAAGATAACATAATATATGATGTTATATAAGTTTATATTTTTTTAAACAATCTCCTATTGTATGAATTTGTATATTCAAGCAATAAACTAAAACAAAAACAACAAAAAGTAATATTTTGTGAAATAATTAAGAAAAAATGTATTATTTGCATATATAACATTATAATCCTAAACAGAATGCAACTTTTTGTAAAATAACTAAAAAATTTTTGGTTACAACTGCAATGAAAATTTAAACTATGAATTTTCTCGACAAAATTTTTATCACAACATTTAAAACTAACTGTTAGAATGAACCTAGCAAAGTTTTAAAGTTCTAAGATGATTTGGAAAAAAGTTATTTCGGTTTTAAATTTCTTCAAAATCTTATTTCTTTAATATCTTAAAATTAGTGATTTTGCAGTTGTAACAGTTTTATTCTCAAGGGGCGATATTGTTTTCAAAAAAGGTGCTAAGATCGGAACACTTTTAAATTATATGCACTCTTTAACGAAAATTAAGGAATTGAAACTAATTTACGTTTTATTTTTCACAACATTTTCCTTTTTCACAGAATTTAATTGCAACTAAAGAAAATAAGTGTGTCATCGATGGCAGTAGGTACCAACCTCCAACAATTATTCATAAAAGTGTTTATAACGTACACTTGTTTTAACAAAATTGAAATATTCTCAAAAACTGAAAACTTTACATAAAAAAAAACTGACCGATTTGTGTTTCTTTTAACAGAATACTTCATAATTAAAAAAAAAAAAGTTTTAAATGTTTTCAATTTTAGTGGTTTTGTATCTTTCGTTATTAATATGAAGAAATTTTTTAAAGTTCAAACATACACTCATTTTGTATGTAAGCGATGTCATCTACTAAATGTTAAATAAAAAAACGCCGTGAGCAGCGGGGCCCCATCACGGTAGTCGAATTTTCCCCTTCATCTTCGGTATTGAATGTCTACAAGCGAAATGTGATTGAAAGTCTACAACCGAATTGTCATTTTGTTGGTTCAAAACTGGTGATGAGTGTTCGGCTGATCGAGGCTTTAAAAAAAAGGTTTTAAGTATTTAAGGGCTGTATCTCAGTAAATTTCAATTTTGTGCCGAAAACAGGTAGCAGAAAAAAAGCCAACACAATTCGTACGAGGACATTCCTGCCCATGTTTATCCGCTAATTGCCTTTATGTTTTAGTTTTAAATATTAAAAAAGGACCTTCAATAGTAAACTGGAAGGCCTTTATAAAGATATTTTTTCTTTCCAAAAAAATCCAAAATTTCTATTTTATAAATACTAAAAATCCAAAATTCCTAATTTATAAATAAACAGTGACTTTAATAACATTTTTAAATTACTTAATATGTATGTATTTCATTTGTCATAAAAGTAAGTTCACTTTTTTTTAAATTTTTTAAAAAATTACTATTCGCCTACTTGTATTTAGAATAAACATAATGCTTTTAAAACACATTTAACAATAGCATTCAATTCCGATGTAAAAATGGGAGAAGTGGGGGGAAAAGTGATGCGGACTCCCTACAAGGTACTAGCTGGATACTAACTGAATACACGTACAAAATTTCAGCCCTCTAGGTTTCTTTATGGAGTCTCTAGACGTGTTAAAAAACAAGCAAAAAAATTAAGGAAATATTGGCGTAAAAATCGTGGGGGTAAGGGTTAAAAGTTGAAACCTCCAAAAAACAGTGTCTGGCTATTAGCTTAACCTGTACACCAAATTTCAGCCCTCTAGGTTTATTTGGGGAGATTTTGACCCGAACGAAACTGTTAAAAAACAAGAAAAATCATGTTCTTTTGGGTATAAAAATGGTGGGGGTAGGGGTTAAAAGTCGAGACCCCCAAAAGGCACCCCCTTGATACTAACTCAATCCGAATACAAAATTTCAGCCCTCTAGGTTTATTCGGGTGACCTGTGCGAGTGGTACAAACTTCGAAAACGTCGAAAATGCATGAAATTGTAGCTTAAAAATGAGGTGGGTGGAGGTAAAATAATAAAACCTCCAAAAAGCACAACCTAGGTACGAACTTTATCAACACACCAAATTTCAACCCTCTACGTTAATTCTGGGGGGCTGGGGGCCTGTTAGATCCAGCGAAAATCGTTTTTTCCCCCCTCTACTCCCACCATATCATCCTAGGAAGCTGAATTTTGGATATGTTGTAGATAATTGACCGAAACATTATTTAAAACCGGTTTGGAAAAGTTTTATTGCTTTTCCGCCCCCCACCACCCCCTTAAAGGTCGGGTCAGAAAAAAAATTTGCCCAAAATTTGACCCCACTTTGATAGTATGAGGTGCCTCGAAATTGAGCCGCATTTACCAAATTTCATCTCTTAACTTCCATAGGGGGGCCCTACACAAATTAAAAGGTGGCGGGAAAATATATATATATATATATATATATATATATATATATATATATATATATATATATATATATATATATATATCAGACATTTTTTTTTCTACATATTCGTGTTCTACGGGTCCGAAAACGGATAGCGCCCCTACTCTCGCCTCTCGCAGCTCTTATCGTATAGACTGTATAAGTCTAATTTTTCGGAGAAAATTCGACTAAAAATCGTCATATGATATGTGTTGTTACTGTACTACGTGTATGTAGTTAATATACCCGTACAACGTAGTAGTAACAACACATATCATACAACGATATTTGTAACTAACATAAAGCCGATGATGCAGCAAGATCGCTTACATACAAAATGAGTGCATATATTTTTAAACTTAGAAAAAATTTTTCACATTAATAACGAAAGAGATGTAAATAGCCAGTTCCTTTAAGCGTAATGTGGTTAATTGGAAAAGACTGACTTATTTAAGTGTGGTAATTTGGTCATATCTTTTATGTGGGGTAACTTTTGCATGATCATTTTACCTTTTTAATGATAACTATATGTGACAATTTGTTCATGGTCAATATACCTTAGTTTAACAACAACGGTAAAGATATTTTTCAATTAGGATATCTAATATTATCATTTTCCTAATCTTTCTATAATTACAGTTAATGTTATTCACATTTTGCCAAAAAATTGCCCAAATAACCCCGGTCTACCCTACAAAAATAAAAATAAGAATGTAAACTAAAATGTAAATAATATCATGAAATTGCTGAATATAAAGAAGAGATTAGTTTGGTTTGATTACTTAGTAAAATTTAACTTTGTCCAAGTGAAATATGTCCATATGAACAATCTCTAGCGGATAAGAGGGTGTCTCAGTCAGTACGAAATTTTGTTTTGATGGTCTTCATTCATATTTGTTTTCATAACAAGTTTTACAGTTATTAATATAGTAAATGACTTTAAATTTTAAATTTGGAAAGTAATAGTCTCGTCGGATATGACTGAATTTTTCATTAATGCCGGTGTGTCGGAAGTATTGGTAATTTTTAATAATTCCGTCCTGTTCAGCGTCTTCTAGTACGTCTGTTAAAAATTTTGAGGCTCTAATTATTCTATATTGTCTGCCCTGTGAGAAATACTCTGAATAAATATTTTGAAATTTTGAGAAGTGTTTCGTCATCGTCTTGAACTACATATATAGCTATTCACCGTTTTAAGTTAAAACGACGAATATTGTAAAAATTCACGTTTCTGTCTTGAGTTAGATTCGGCTCTGAGTAAAATGAGTTGGTTTTTTAAATCGTTAAGAGGGTTCTTTGATATTCTGATAAGTGAGGTATTGTCTTCAGAGACACTGTGCGCAGTTTGTGTGGAAATGCTTGAGGATGAATTTTGTGTCGAGATACTAGGTGTCGTACTGTCATCTAAATAATTTCTTTCTATGATGACACGTGATAGTACGTCAGCGTTTGTGTTTTGTTTTCCCGATTTATCCAAAATTTTGTAATCAAACTTTTCGAGCTTTAAACACCACCTGACTATTTTGCTATTAGGCTCTTTTAACGACATTACCTAACCGAGTCGTTGATGGTCAGTCACAATGGTAAAATGCCGTCCGTAAAGGTATGGTCTGAAGTACCTTGTTGTCCAAACAATAGCCAACAATTCTTTTTCTATGGTGGAATAGTTTTGCTGGGAATCAGTCAGTGTTCTCGAGACGTAGCAAGTGAGGTGATTATTTCCAATTGGTCCTTGTGATAACACGGTACCAATAGCTACGTTACTAGCATCGGTCATCAGAATTCCTTACTAAAGTCTGCAGGGATATGCAAGGATAGGGTCATGTATAAGGAGGTCTTCACATGTTTTAAATCAGTTAATGAATTCTTGTGTATGTTTTACAGTTTTACTTTTCTTTAGACGTCTTTCCATAGGCTTGGTAAGTTTAGCAAAGTCCTTTATGAACTTTTTATAATAACCAAGAAGTCCAAAGAAAGATTTGATATCCTTCTGGAATCTAGGAATAGGAAATTTTTGGATGGCTGAAATTTTATCTGGATTTGGCTTAATCCTTTCGTCCGAGATGATATGTTCTAGGAAAACTATTTCTTTCTTAAGGAATTCGCTTTTGTCGAGTTTTGTTTTTAAGTTAACATCTTTCAGTCGGTTAAATACTTTGTCCAAGTTAATTATGTGCTCCTGTAAAGAAATCGAAAAGACAATTATATTATTCATGTATACTGAACATGATATTCTTTGAAGATTTTTTAGAACATTGTCCATAACCCTTTGAAAGGTTGATGGCGCATTTTTTAGGCCAAAGGGCATACGAACGTATTCATAGTCTACGGTAACTGCAGTTTTTTTTATATCTCGTGGATGCACTCCAATCTGGTGAAAACCACATGCCAAATCTATTGTGGTGAAGTACCTGCACTTCCCTAATTTGTCAAGAATGTTCGTTATGTTTGGTATTGGGTATTTGTCACCTATTGTCTTGTCCTTCCGTTTACGGTAGTTCACTACAGATCGCCACTACTGTTTCCTATTGGCTTCTTGTTTCTTAGGGACAATCCAAATTGGGATACCTAGGAGGAGTGCGCGTTTGGAGCGCTGTATTTTTGCACCTTTACAAGATAGACAGGTGCTCTACCGGACTTTTTTGTAGAGAATTCGATTCTCTACAAAAAAGGTCTTAACACTTTTTAATGTATCTATCATCGTTTTCGCTACGTAAGCGGTGAAAAGTCAAAAAACGCTATTCATGAATTTTCAATATTGTTTAAACAATATAAAGAAACATTTCCGGGAGTTAACATTTTGCACAAATGTTCTCCTCGACAATCCCTACAAGAATCTGTTTTTACGAAAAAAATTATATCTATTCTAAAATTAATGTTTAGTGAGATAGGGCTTAAAATTAGTGCTACCGCACTAATAATTTTCAATACAAAATAGTGTTCTGTGTGACATACATATGTACTGTATACAAGTAAATACGAATAAACCAGTTATTTAATAGACAGCATTGCCAGACTGCTTCGGTTCAGTTGCTTGAAATTGGTATCGATGTTAAATTCTTATTAAAATACTATAATTTCTCTGATGATATCTTCAATTCAAAACGATCAATAAATAATTCAATTTTTTCTTTACATTCAGGACTTATTAATCTTTCTTTCCCCAGTTTTTTATTGAATTCTGTCGAGCCATTATATTGTTAAATACAAAATAAGGGTACGTAATCAGAGTTTTGAGATCTAATACATGGAGTAGATACAAACTTTAACCCTAATTATCTTAACTCACAAGGAAAGATTCCCAGATGTCCGCCTCCGATTTCAATGCCGCTGAAATATGTTATTCTACGTCGAAATCTAAGAGACACGTATTTTGTTTTATCGGCGGAAAAAAGGTTAAGGTTTCAAGGGGAGAAATCGCCCTTCAAAAATTGGAGTAAAAATTTAATTTTTCAAATATCTCGAAAACAGTAAGAGATAGAGCAAAAGTTTATATTGGCGATATTGCTCTTTTTTAAAGAGCTATCTGTTGATATGCAATTTGTTCAATTTACATCAACAAGGGTAGTTGGGAGTTAAAATTTGGGGGTTACTTTTGCAAGAAGGGGGTGAAAATTAAAAAATATACAAATTCTGTTTACAGATTTGAAATCTACGTCAACAAATCTAATTGACCTGGTTTTGCTCAATGTCCTAATGTTAGGTCTAGGGGTAGTTAACTAGGGGGTGACTGTGTCGAATAGTCGTACTACTTGAGTAGTTCAAGAAGTTCTTCTTCATAGAAAATAGTATAAGACAATTAGAATAATGTAGAAATGAAATTTTCGATTTCAAAGTTCAGTTTGAGCAACACTGGAGAGGGGGCGAGTCACCCTCTTAAATTGCATACTAGTTTACTAACACCCTTTTGTACTATTAACACACTGACAGCGGGTAATAATGTCACAATAAGTGGTACTGAAGTCGGACTATCGTATGTAAAGTTTTTATAAGATTTGTTTTTTTAATGGATGTTATAGTTTTCGGTATCGAAAATTATCGATACCGAAAATAACGATATTTTCAAAATGAATGGAAACCTAATAAAAACCTTATATACGATAGTCCAACTTCAAAACCACTTATTGTGACATTATTACCCACTGTTGGTGTGTTAATATTAAAAATGAGTGTATGTAAACTAGTAGGTAATTTAACAGGGTGACTCACCCCCTCTCCAATGCTGCTCAAATGAATTTTGAAGTCAAAAATTTCATTTCTACATTATTCTAATTGTTTTAAACTATTTTCCATGAAGAACTTCTTGGACTACCCAAGTAGTACGACTATTCGACACAGTCACCCCCTAGTTAACTACCCTTATACTTAATATTAGGACATTGAGCAAAAACCGGTCAATTAAATTTTTTGACGTAGATTTCAAATCTGTAAACAAAATTTTTATATTTTTTAATATTCACCCCCTCCTTGCAAAATTAACCCCCAAATTTTAACCCCCAACCACCCTTGTTGATGCAAATTCAACAAATTGCACATCAATATATAGCCCTTTAAAAAAGAGTAATATCGCCAATTTAAACTTTTGCTCTATCTCTTACTGTTTTCGAGATATTTGAAAAATTAAATTTTTACCCCAATTTTTGAAGGGTGATTTCACCCCTTCAAATCGTTTTTCCGCCGATAAAACAAAATACGTGTCTCTTAGATTTCGACGTAGAATAACATATTTCAGCGGCATTGAAATCGGAGACGGACACCTGGGAACCTTTCCTTGTCAGAAGCGATCAATCTTTCCCAAATTACAAGGACAATCAGATATAGTATTCTTCTTTATACTATTAAAATTTGGAACTATTCTGTCGAAAAGGTGAATGTCGAGGTAACTACCTTAAATGGTCTGTTCTGTTCTATAAAGTGTCATCGTTGGTTAATATAATTTGATTAAGGTTGCAATCGATAAAATTATGATTTAGTATTTCGACTTTAATTGGTTGTACAATGAGAAATTTTTGTCTAGAATTTGTGGTATTTGTCACAGGTGAAAATATGTGCCAGTCCTGTGCACAGTATACTCCCGAAAGTATTAAAAGTTTGTTTTGGACTCTAGTTTCTGGTACAAGAACACCGCCAGATTGTGTGTCAATCTGAAATCGTATTATGTGTTTACAGTTTGGTTCTATTATGTGTATTCCGCTTGTTATATTTGGTTTAAAAAGTAATCTATTAGTCGAGAAAGGTGTAATTAGTCGTTTATTAGAAATGTTAATTTCTACATGTAATTGGTTCAGTGCATCTAGTCCTATGAACCCGTCAAAGTAAGAATGAAATTTTATTAATAACAATTCAATTGTTTCTGACTGGTTAAATTCTTTAAAAATGGGTAAGTAAGTTTTAGTTGTTACAGTATGAGTCCCTAACAGTGCTTTATATGAACAGCTGTCATTTCATAGGTAAGGTCTGGGTGTGCGTATTCTAGATTGATAAATGAATGGAAAGAGCCAATATTGACTAGAAATGAGGTCCGTTGTCATTGTGAATGTGAATGTATGGAAGAGTCGATTCGTGTAAGCTGGTTTTTATGTATCCGAATTGTTGTTCAAGTTCGAGTGAAAATTTTGGTCATCAATTTCGTACTATGGAGCTGAATTGTGTGTGTTCGTTGTTGTTTGATCATTTTCAAGTGGTGAAGGGTTTGGAAAACGTTTGTTTTAGGTTGTTGTAAGAAGTTCGGTCGTGACTGTTGTGGCATATTGTTCCTTATACTAATACGATTACTGCCAATATCCATAGGTGTTAAGTTAAGTAACTGTTTAGTGTATGGTCGTTGTTGAGGCGGTTTGAACTGTTATGTTTATTGTTGTGAGTAGAATGGACTGTATGTGACAGGTTGCCTTTGATTATTCTGTTGTGTGTTAAAGTATGGTGTGAAGTGTGAAGACTGGGGTGTATTTTTAACAAGTTGCGGTTTATTTGATAGTGTTTTATGTTTGTGTGAGATTGTGTATAATATCGTTGGTAGTAATCAATATTTTGTTCCTTGACTACGTATTCAAAAGCGCTTTGAATGTAGTCAGGATTCAGTTCCCTAATCATGGAGCCTGCCGAAGTCTTACCAGAAATACGTCTTTGGCTTAATTTTTAAGAAGCTGTAGCCTAAAGGAAATTACTGATTTATTTGTTTCATTGAGTTTTGTAAAATTAACCAGTGATGAAAGAATTTTTATTTGTGCATAAAATTCTTCCATCTTTTGGCCTGAGTTTAGCCTCAAATTATGTAAATCACGAATTAGTGTGGTTTCATTGCACTTACCTGCGTAATGGGAAATTAAATTGGTTTTAATTGCGAGCCAATTTGTCGGTGTCCCATACATATACATGACTTCATTTGAGTCGCCTACAATTCTGTTTCGTATGGCACGGATCCATATTTTTCCGTAGCCTTGCGTCCAATCAATAGTGACGCAATTTATGATTTCTTCAACAATTTCAATGAAATCACGCAGGATTCGCGGATTTCCGTGAAATTCAGAGAGATTCTTTATAGGTCTGGAATTTTGGAGATACCGACTATATTAGACGAAGATGTAAATGGATTTGGTGTTGACATATTAATGATTTAGATAGAATAAAAGTAAACTCTAATTTATTATAAGAATTTAAAGTATTCAAGTATAAATAAATCGAATAAATTCACTAGTATATTATATTGTTTTATAATTATATAAAACTACGTTTATGATCTGTAATATATTCTCTAATATAATCACCTTTGACTCACTTTTCACGTATGCAGCGTTGTCTAACTGAGGGACACATGATTTATGGATATGGAGATTGAAAGGATAATTTAAGGTAATGAATGAAAAGCAGCAAAAATACACAAACTATTGTACTCACCGAATGTCGCAGTAGCTGATCTTCTTATTTCGTAGGTCCCTTGTTGTTGTGAAGGTTTGAAATCCACGCACCGTCGACACTGAGTGTACCACTACACTTGGTAAGCCACCAAGATTGAATTGGAGTCTTGACATTCCGACGATAACACGACTCACGATATCACTACTAATAGTCAACAACGCTTTTCAGCAATCCGCATGACTGTGCCAGTTATGTTTCGCAACTGAAATCACTTTTTAAAACATTTACTTATTACAAACTTTTATGAAACTATTACAATATTTACTTTTTATTAAATATCCAAAATATAAAAAAATACAAATGTCACTTAAGTTCTTTTACAATTGAAGGGTACAGGGGAAAAACGATTAGAGTCACAAAAAGTAAATTTTTCAGGGGAGCGATTTTAAACTTTAAAGTGTGAATCATGTATTACAGGCGCATTTTTCAACATAAAAATTTTTTGCCTGAAAACCACGCATAGGATCTGGTTCAAACTTTCGATCGTTATTGCTAATATAGTAAGCTAGAAAACGCCATGCCAGCAAAGAATAGAAGGCTAGCCGTTTTCGCGAAATTTGACATCGAATTATGTATTATATGCACATTTTTCAGCAAACAAAATTGGTTCTTTATCTGCATATCACGGACTATGTTTGATTTTCACGTGTAATGTTAGCACGGGGTCAATATTCTGCATACTGCCAACATAACTCACTTCTGTGCTTGTGTGAAGTAACATCATCTAAATGTTACGTGTATATTTTATGTGAAAAATACAAGAAAAAGATTTAAACAAAATATTTGTGTTACGCATAATTAAAAATTAAAATTTAAAAAAAAAAAAACTGTGATTTTATTTTGTTATTATTATTAAGTCCAATTAATTTTAAAAAACCAAAAATAAATTAAAATAAATGTGAAAAGCTAACCTATAAATAAATAAGTAAATAATTTTTGTCTTATTGATTTGCTTCTAAAAAAAAAAAGAAACATCTAGTGCCCAAACGTTAGAAGAAAATAATAATAAAATAAAAATCTACTAAAAATATCTGTTTAATAAAACTATTCGTAATTTATTAATTAATTACACAAAAGACATCTATCTTGTAAAAAAAAGAAAAAAAAGATCTGTGACTTATTGATAAATAGTAAATTTGTTGGTAAACATTAATTTGTTGATAAACAAACAACTTGTGATTTTAACAGTAATATTAATAATAATAATAGGTAATATAAATAAATAAAATATAATAAAAGATAATATATAATTAATAAAATAAAAAGAATACCAAAAGAAATAATACGGAACAGTAAAAAAAAAAAATAAGAAATAAAAATAAAAAAAAATTAAAAAAAAATAATAATAATAAATTAAAAAAGTTTTAAATAAAACGGAAGCAAAATTAGATGAAACATAGTCCAGATGAGGGAGTTATATAACAAAATAGACAAAACGGAAGAAAAAATGTTGAAACAAATGAAAGAACTAATACAAAATAATCAACAAGAGGTAAATATGATAAAAGAAGAAAATAAATTTCTAAAAAAGAAATATTATGGAACAAGAACATAAAATTAAATTTTTGGAAAATCAGAATAGAAAAAATAATGTTATTATGTTGGGTGTTGAAGAAGTAGAACATAATATATTCGAACTAGAAAATACCATTAAAAATATTATTGAGGATAAACTAAAAATTAGTATTGCTGATCCAGACATAAATTTTGTAAAGATATTAGGGAAAAAAGGGGAACAAGTAAGGCCAGTGGTAATCGGGTGTACAACATGGAGATTAAAAAGAGAAATACTAGATAAGAAATGGAAACTAAGAAACAGTAATATAATAATAAAAGAAGATCTATCAAAAGAAATCAGGGAATAAAGAAGAATATTAGATAATACAATGATTAAACAGAAAGAAGAGGGAAAAAATGTAACCATGCGGGGAAACAAACTTTTTTATAATGGAAAGTACTATACAAAAGATGATTTAGAACTACTGAAAACTGAAACAGCTACAGTAGATAAACCTCAGCAAAAAAGACTTAGAAGTGAAGAGGATGAAACAAGGAGAAGGAAAAAGTAAAAAAAAAAAAACAGAGTTAAAAATCAGCAGTAAAACGGACCTTGGAGAATCGAGAGAAAAAATTACAACTTTTCTTGGGGTGAATTCTCCAAAAAATCTGAAAAACCTGAGGAAATTCAGTCAATAAATAAAAACCAAGAGCACAGAGGTGACATCCGATGGAAGGCAACGGCAAACCGCCATCGTGTATTGCCCAGGAAAACCACGAACATGAAAACGGTTATGAAAATGGATACGAAAAGTAAAATTATATTGCAACGAAAACGAGAAAAAACTATACGTATAGCTCATGGAATGTCAGAAGCTTGTACAAAAGTGGGAAATTAGAAAATTTAATACAGGAATTAAAAGAATATAAAATCGACATAGCGGGGATTAGCGAAGTAAGATGGACAGGAACAGGAACAATAAAGAAAAGTGGATATATTGTGTATTATTCGGAAGCCTTGACTCATCAAAATGGAGTGGCATTTGTTATCAAAGAAGAGTTTGAAGATTTGATAGAAGATTGTTTGCCAATATCCGACAGAATAATTATGATCAGAGTCAAAACGAAAGAGAAAAAAACAAATTTAATACAAGTATATGCACCCACAACATCATGTGACGATCGAGAATGTTATGAATTCTATAAACAACTGGAAGATGCAATAAAATTGTGAAAGAAAAATAAAATTCTTGGGAAGCCAAGAAAAGGTAATAATTATGGGGGACTTTAATGCAAAAGTAGGGAAAGGAAAAGATGATAACGTAGTGGGAAGACACGGAATTGGAAAAAGAAATGAAAGGGAAGATATTTTAGTAAATTTCTGTAAAGAGTAATTTAGTCGTTATGAACACATGGTTTCAGCACCCTGACAGAAGATTATATACGTGGAAATCTCCAGCAGATACAGGAAAACATATAATTAGAAATCAGATAGACAACATTTTAGTAAATAACAGATATAAAAATAATATAATAAATGTAAAAACGTGTCCGGGAGCAGACGTTTTATCAGATCATAATTTACTGGTAGCAGTTATGAGAGCAAAGTACAAAATATTAGCTAAAAATACCCCTGTCGCAGCACCTGCATAACATAGCGAATTTCCATTTATAAAAATCCGTTTTTCTGTGATTTTTCACCCTTCTAAGTGATTTTTCCTCTTCTTTCTAATGGTGTAAATAAATGTCGCAAAAATTTTTTAACTTGAGACAATTTTGGCGAAAAATTAATTTTTTTCACTAAAAATTACCAAAAAAAAAACCATGTTCCAGGCATCCGACATGGCTGGCTAACGAACTTATCCAACGGTGTGGGACTAAATACAAATATCTACTTAATAAACTAACACTGACTGACTGACTGACTGACTGACAACGCACAGCCTAAACCGTTGGGTTTAGAAGAATGAAATTTTGCACAGGAGTTCCCTATGTAACGTAGGTGAGCACTAAGAAAGTATTTTAGAAAATTCGTCCCCTAAGTGGGTTTAATAGGGGATGACAATTTGTATGTAAATTCGTCATTTTTGAAATTAAAATATTTAAAAATATGTTACTATGGCTATTAAAATAAATAATATTTAATAAATCTTTGACACTGACTGACATCCTGAGATGTTGCCGATGGTAAACCACCCATCGGGTGGATATACGGCTAGTAATATATAAATTTTAGTGAATATTATTTTCTGTTTCTAGGGACCTCAAACAAATTTCTGCCATAGTCTCGGGCTCAAGTCGCATCATGAGAGTGGCTGTAATGGACCATTTTCTCAAATATGTAGCAATCTATCACCAGGGCGGCGACACAGGTATTTGGGAATACATGTCTATAATCGAGATATTAATTTAACCAACCAAAAATCACCTTCTGTTAATTCCATTTTAGCAACGAAATTTTCCAATTCGGTTACCTAGGAATATTGTTTATTTTTTAGAAATTAATATTCCAACTATAGAGATGTAGTTCCGAATAACCGGTGTCGCCGCCCTGGTGTTAAACAATTTTCTCATGCGGTTACATAGCAATTTTTAAATTAAAATTTCAATCATAGAGATGTAGATATTTTGAGAAAATGGCTCATAGCTAAATTCCATTCTGGAAATTCACTAAAACCACCCATAAAAACTATGAGCGCTATTCATAAAGACAAGTTAAGATAACTCTAAGGCTTGATTCACATTATCGTGCCAGTCACAGTCCATTCCCAGTCCAGTCTCATTCCGGTCAAATATTCTTAAATGAGAAATAATAAGTGTATTCACACTATCAACACCAGTCCAGTTCCAGTCCAGTCCAGTCCAGTCACGGTCCAGCACCGATCCATTCCAAAGAATATTTGACTGAGAACGGACTTGTCCATAGAGAAATAATAACGCAATTTCTCTATGGACAAGTACGTTATATTTCTCTATGGTTTCACTGGCTTCAGTTAGTCAGTGTCACTTGTATATTATTTGACAGTTATTTCATATTAAATCCTGTATTTTTATTCATTATAATTTTGCAATATGACAACTGAAAAGTATTGGAATTTTGAAAAAGGTAATTATTCATTAATTAAAAATTAATAAATAAGTATATAATCTATAGTGAATGACAATATCTATGAACATGGTAAAATGACATTGGATCGAGAACGAACCGTACCATTCATGGAACGTAAGTGTGAATGTAATAGGATTTTACTGGATCGAGACTGGACTGGGAATGGACTGTGACTGGCACGATAATGTGAATCAACGCTAAGACTGAACTTAGCAAAGTTAACACTAAGACTTAACATTACAATTCATAGACAGATTTTAAAATTGTCCTAGTAAAAACAAGCTTGAAGTTAGTTATAATGATACATTGTGAGGTGTATCCAAGCTTTACAATTATTCACCAATTGAAAGCGATCAGAGAAACGAAAAACGTTTGAACAGTAGTAGCGAAATATTTAAATTAATGAAAATTCTATCAGTAAATAATTAAATTTTTTAATATTTTTGCCGTAATTAATAAAATATTACAAAAGTATACATAATTATGCATTTTAATTTAATTTATAACAAATAAAAAATATTAACGAAAAAATCTGTTTATTGGAAATTTAAATTTCTTTGTTGTAAATATTATTTAAACTGTCAGAATATGTCAATTATATTTGTTAGTTTAAAATGCAGAACTTAAAAGTGTAGTCGCAAATAAATTTATTTTATAAAAGATGTAGTATTATGTGACTATTTTAATATTATTTTTTTAAAATGTGAATTCTCTTTAAAATGTGTGTGAATAGACATAATTGTATTATAATTGTTCTGTTTATATCGTTTTATGTAATCTGAGTGACTGACGAATTTACAATAAAATATAAATTATAACATACTAAAATATTTGTTTATTTATTAAAAATGTTTACAAAAGAAGTATAAAATAGATATAAATTTTGTCAATGATTTAGATTTTTATAATTTTAAACATAAACTGTGGCACTTAAAGGCCTAAAACATTAAATAGGTAATTCCAGTGTGCTTCCGATAATTTTTAACATTTCAGTATGAAAAACAACTAAAAGAAAATGTAACAATAAATTAAGATTAACTAAAGTATAGTAAAATATTATGTTAAACTACCGTTTTGTTTATAAATATTTACATTTAAAAAAATACGTCTCTTACACAAAAAATGTAAGTAGAAAGTAAAAATATTCTATCACAGAAGCACACAGAAGGTAAGCAATAATTTCTTAGTTTTTCTGTTTTTGCACATATTTTTTAATTAGTTATCTATAAAATTGTAAGTTTTTAGTCAAATACGTGCTTCAAATCGATATTTTCGTCACACATGAAAACTTTTTTGCAACTGAAAATATTTAGAGGTTGAATTTATAAAACTAAATTAATTTAATTCAATTTTTCTTTTAATTTACTTACATTTAAAATATTTATTACATCAATACTTAATATAAATATTTAATTACGTATATTTTATATTTTTATTCGAAAAAGTTCTTTCAAATTTGATAAAATGTTCAAATGTCAAAAAATTTCATGCAAATATATATTTAAGATGGACTTAAGTCCGCCATTTGCTTATTTTAAATTTAACTAAGAGATAAGATTGAACTTAGCGTTAAAACCGACCTAAAGTCGTCTATGAATAAGTTTCATCTTAGCTAAGATTGATCTTAGATTTATCTTAAATCGTTTATGAATAGCCCACTATAAGCCTAGCAAGTACTTAACACATTAACATTTTTTGTATATATCAATATCTAAAAATATTTCAGTCCCTTTTTAACAATCTTGCTAGAACTTAAACACTTTTTTAAATTTTTTTATTGTTAAAATCGAAACGTTACTTTGAAGACGGTTAAAATTACCATATTTTACATCAAAATGTCAACATAATCACCCCCTAGTTTATTGCTCCTAGACTTGATGCTAAAAAATTGAGAAAAAACAGGTCATTTAGATTTTTTTAATTTAGATTTTATTTGTATTGATTGAATTACGAAAATCAAAAGGATATTTTAAAAATCAAAAGGATATTTTAAATGTCAGCTCCTTAAAATCGGCTCCAGCGCTCAAGATGGACAGAATATATCAGTTTATAAGAACGGCATTTGTACATAATTTTAATATTTTCTTTAAGAAATAGTATTTTGTTTTAAATACTTGTTTGATTTTTTCAAGGCGAGTATCTATTACAATTTCCATTTACCATTTTCTACAAAATAAAAAAAAATCATTTGTAACACTATTATCAAACGTCATTTTATTTTGAAATTTTCAAAAAAAATACCTCTTGTGTGTTTTTTTGGGTTAATTATTGAAAAATATTCTATTTTCCGAGATTTTTAAGGTAAAACGAGCAGATGTATGGTTTTTGTTAAATAAATTTCAGTTTTTTATTTTTTTTTTTTTAATACTTTTTCGCCTTAAAATATTTAATATTTTCAAAAATGTATGATACAACTTGTCAAAATTTAAAATTACTTGTTTTGTTGTCAAAAAAAAAAAACTGAATGTGCAAATTTATTTACCACGTTTATACATATAATTATAACGTAGTATTGTCATTTGGATAGAAAATTACGTAAAAATATTATTGTTTGAATATGATTTAACGTAATTTTTATGCGATTGTAGCAAACTCTTATTAATTTTAGGAAGGTGTAAACATCATCTAAATTCTGATCATATCACATAATAGAAATCGTCGGGTTTTTTTTTCTTAAAAAAAATGGAACAGAGATACATTATAAAAACATTTAACTGACAGAGAAATGGAATATAGCCGAATCGTTAAATTGGATTAAAAAAATCATGACACGCTACTTATAAAGCGATTTTTTTCGAATTTAACTCGCAAAAAATGAGACAGAAAAAAAAAGAATGCGAGTGCGAGTGAAATGGAGAACGACATATTTCCTAGTTTTTCTCGAAAAGTAAGCAATTTAGAGCAACGGTATAAAAACATTTTTTATGCATTTTACCTTTTACTATGGCTTGGTGTAAAAAAAAATTTGAAAAATTGCTTAATTCTGGCAAAAAACTCATTTTGTTGACAAAAACGCCCGGAAAACCTACTTCTGGGCATCCGACGTGTCTGGCTAACGAACTTATCCAACGATTTGGAAAATCGAATTCGCACACAAAATTTCATAAGCATTAAACGTTTCGTTCGAGAGTTATCGTGGCGACATATATATATATATATATATATATATATATATATATATATATATATATATATATATATATATATATATATATATATATATAAATTTTAGTGAATATCATTTTCGTATTCTAGGGACCTCAAAACATATTTCTGATATGGTCCCGGGCTTAGGTCGCACATGACACCTGGCGTAAAAGCTGAATTTCCAGTTTTGGAAATTCGCTAAAAGGAAGAATGATAATTTAAAAGTAAAAGACTTAAAAATTGAAGAGAAAAGGAAAGAATTTAATGAAAAAATGAGTGAAAAAAATAATGAGAAAATAAACGAAAGTGCATTGGAAACATTATGGAATAAAATCAAAGAAGGGCTAAAGGATGCAGCAGGAAAAGTATTAAATAACGAAACTGAAGAAGTAAAGAAAGATTGGATGACAACAGAAATTTTACAGATGATGAAAGAAAGAAAAAAGTACATGGAAATAGACAGTAATAAATATCAAGAAATACAAAAACAAATTAAAAAGGAAATTAAAAAAGCGAGAGAAGAATGGATCAAAACAAAATGTGAAGAAATTGAAACTTCAGTAACTTCTCACAATGATAGCAAGGCACATCAGGGAATTAAAAAATTCTGCGGACTTTACAAAAGAAAAAACTCTATATCCTGTATAAATGATAAAAGTATTCAGAAAATATATGGTGAAGAACATATCAGTGACCTATATAACGAAGAAAGTAAAGAAATGGAGAAAAAAGACGTATCGATAGAAGGTGAAATAGAAGAAGTAAATCATTGCAATATACTGATGGAAGAGCTGCTATTTGTCATAAAAAATACTGGGGACGGAATGGCTGTTGGAAGTGATGGCATTCCAAGTGAATTTGTCAAGGCATTGGATGAGCAAAATTTGAAAGATATATTAAATCTCTTCAACAAAATATACATAACACAACAACTACCCGAAGATTTCACAAAATCGATGTTTATACTAATTCCAAAAAAGAAAAACCCACGCAAATGTGAAGATTCTTGAAGAGTGAAGAATATCGTACTATAAGTTTAATCAGCCATGTAGCTAAAATCTTCCTAAAGATAATATTAAACAGAATACAGAATCAGTTGGTAAATCCCCTATCAGTTCGGTTTTAGAAAAGGAATGGGAACACGTGAAGCCATTTTTCCCCTAGGGATAATAATAGAAAGAATGTTAGAATGTAACAGAAAAGTGTACGCTTGCTTTATTGACTATCAAAAAGCGTTTAATAGTGTAAAACATGATCTGCTGTTTAGTAGTTTAATAAAAAGTAATATTGAACCAAGACTAATCAAAATAATAATACAATTATACAAAAAGCAAAAAGCGGCGGTCATAATTAATAAAACAAAATCAAACTGGTTAGATATAAATAAAGGAGTAAGACAGGATTGTATTTTGTCTCCGATTTTATACAACATATACACTATACAGTGATGAAATATTTGCCGAAGCTTTAAGTAATTGTGAAGAAGGGATTAAAATACACGGCGAAATAATAAATAATATACGTTATACAGATGATACGGTGTTATTAGCGGAAACGGAAGAAGGACTAAAAGAGATAATGGACAGAGTTGTGAAAAGTAGGAAATGAAAGGAATTAAAATAAATATGAATAAAACAGAGGTTATGGTGTTTAGTAAAAAAGAGAATAAAACAATTAAAATAATGTGTAATAAAAAAGAAATAAAGCAAGTAGAACAAAAAAAAAATATCTAGGGAGATTATTTGATAAAAATAATAAAATAAGTGTGGAAATAAAATCTAGAATTAGCCAAGCAAAATCTGCATTTCTCAAACTTAAAAATTTTCTAACAAACAGTAAAATTAATAAAATACTGAGAGTGCGATTTTTAAAATGTTATGTGTGGTCCGTTTTCTTGTATGCTTGTGAAACGTGGACTTTGACTTCAGATGTGATAAAAAAATCGAAGCATTTGAAATGTGGTGCTATAGAAAAATACAGAAAATTTCTTGGAGTAGTTATATATCCAACGAAAAAGTGCTAAAACAAATAGGACAGAGAAGAGAATTAGTGTCTATAATTAAACAAAGACAACTTAAATACTTTGGACATATCATGAGAGGGGAAAAATATCACATATTGAAAAGAATTTTAATGGGAAAAATATGGTGAAAAAGACCAAGAGGGCGGAAGAAGACAGGATGGATAGACAACTTAAAAACTTGGACCAAAATGCAGTTTACCGAACTGATTCGAGCTCCAGAGCAAAGAAAAAACTGGAGAAACGTGGTCTCCAACATCCCAAGCTAGGGATATGGAACATCATCATCATCATCAACATAACTTCATGGATTTTGGCATTTTTTACTTTTTGTGACTCCGATCGTTTTTTCCCTGTACCCTTCAATTGTTTTTTATAGATATAGCCCGATCATTTAAGGGTTTGATCTCGGAATGAAACGGAATAAGCTGGATTTTCGTATACACCTTTATTTGGGCATCCTAAATGTTCCCTCAAAAGTCTCATAAGATCACGTGTGAGCGTTTTTAGATATTGAAGGACAAAGGTCGCGAAAATCAGTTTTTTGAAAATATCTCGCTTCCTTTGTCTCAAATCGTTTTTGAATTTATTATAAAAGTTATAGAGCATAAAATTCTCTACAAATTTTGTTTCAAACACTTTTTGATGCGTTTAACTGTTTTGGAAATTGAGCGCAATGAGTGCGGAAGGCTCATCCATACATTGTACGTCCGTCGTTGCCAAGATACCCTTTGAAACTATCAAATTAACTTGGTAGAAGAAAGTGATCACTCCAAGAAGAAACCGGTCTCATAGATACAATAGAACATCTATCCCAACTTGCTATAAATAGAAAAAGTCGTCCAGTAGGAGTCCATATTTCCAAGTAAAATCTTAATAATGACACCTCGGTCCATGAGTTTTCATACTGAGAACAGAAATTCTGAAGTTCTTACCAACTTAAAATTCAATTATCCTCAATAAGAATAAATATTTAAAATAATTTTATAAATTACTCTATTATTCATAATATGAAAAAATGGTAACTAATATTAAAAAACAATTTGATTTATAATTAATATATTTAAATATTAGAATGTATTAAATAATTAATGAACTAATATTTAGCAACTAATTTCGTTAAAAAATCGTACTACAGATTTAGATTCACGATTGACTTTATCCTATAGCATGTATGGCTGAACGCTCCAATCTCATCGCGCTCCATCTCCAAAACAGCTAAACGCATCGAAAAGTGTTTGAAACAGTTTGTAGAGAATTTATACTCTATAACTTTTATAATAAATACAAAAAGGATTTAACGTAGTTGCTCTGAGATAGTCAGGTACAAAAGTATGTCTCACAAGGGGTGGGCACGGGGTGGGGAATTGACTTCGGGATGAGACTTCGTATATTAATATTATACCTTTAAGGTATTAATATACTAAAATAGTAAAATGCAATAGCCAGCCGTTTTCGAGAAAAATGCCTTTAAAGTTTTAAATTTTTTTTTTAATATCTTTTATACGAATTTATACAAACAATATTTATATATACAATAAGAGCTCGATGGCTTGGTAGTAGTGATGTCGAGCCAAGGAACAGTTAGTCAATTAAAAACAATATAACATTTAAGACGTATTATATAATACAAAATTAGTCATTAGTCAAAAATATCGAGCATAGAAAAGTCGACTAATCGACTAAATTTTTAGTCGAATTCATGAATAGGCTAACCTATATGTAACTCTTTCAAAAACGATGTTTCTTTTTGAATTTAATTATTGACCTTTAACATTTATTTTTGCCTTTTTAAATGAAAAAAAGGTATGACATATTGCAATGTGTCACATAAAAATAAAAAATCATATACACATATAATTTTTTAGTTTTCAATTTTTGGAATCCAATAATTAATTTAAAAAAATTATTAAATTAGTCGTTTTTAGTCATTTAGAAAGAAATTAATCATTTTAGTCATTTAGTCGAGGGTAAAATAGTCGACTAAAAAATGACTAAATGTAAACAAAATTAGCCGACTAAACCGATTAATCGATTAGTCATTCAACATCACTACTTGGTAGTCAGCGCCTCGGCTTCATGTCCTGGAGGTTACGGGTTCGAGGCTGGGTCCATGCAGTGATCTTTTTAATTTTTTTTATATTTTTTATTTAATTTAAAATATTATAAAAATTAATAATAAAATTAATTCTAGTGAATTTTAGGTAGATGGTCAAACATTTTAATGATCGAATAATGAATAGATACATGAATGGTTTTATGACTTCTTATTCTACAAATTTTATAATCTTTAGGGTTTTTGAACAAACTGATCAGTTCATTTTTGAATTTTATAGTGACCGGAGATATTTGCATTCTTATTATCAATACAGTTTAGTTTTTTTTTTTTTTAATTTTCTGCCGTAAAAATGCCTGCGGACAAAGAAATTGCTAGTGCCTCAGGAGTCGGAAATAAAATCGTTGAAGAATTACGGTATAGTGAAATATCCAAGTTGAATTAAAAGATGCAGAAATCATTCAAATGTTTGACCATCTACCTGGAATTCACTAGAATTAATTTTATTATTAATTTTTATAATATTTAATTAAATACAAAAAAAAAACTAAAAAATACTGCATGGACCCAGCCTCGAACCCGTAACCTCCAGGACACGAAGCCGAGGTGCTGACCACCAAGCCATCGCGATCTGGTTGTATGTCATATTAAATTCGTATAAAAGGCATTAAAAAAAATTGTAAAACTTTAAAGGCATCTTTCTCGAAAACGACTGGCTATTACATTTTACTATTTTAGTATATTTATACCTTAAAGGTATACTATTGTTATCGCATGAAGAATTAAATTTGTTAAGTTATTAACAAACACAAAATTTTACATAATAAAGCACTTTATTTAATAATTATATGAAAACTAGAAAAACATTGTTAAAGTTTAAATATTTTTAAATTGATATAAAAATTATTACAATTCACCATAATAATGGTTATTAAAAAATGAAGCGCATGTATATAGACGTGCGTTCTGGTTGAATTGTAATTTAATAATAATTGTTTTTAATTTTTTATAAATAAATTAGATATTTTTATGTTTTTTACAAAGGTTCCTACAAAATTAAATTATTATTAAATTAATAACAAATTTTTGTTTAAAAAATAAAAATTATTTCTGGAATGGTTTCCAATCAAAAATATGTTGGAACATCTTTTCCAACATGCTGGGGGCAGGAAAGAAAAAAAAAATTATGAAAATATTAGCTATTAGCCACCACAACATCAAATATTATCTTTTAAACAAATATGATTAAGAAGAGAAAATTAATGAAAATTAAGTATTTGAAATATAAATTCAAATTATAACTGAAAATAAGTTTCCAAAAAATAAATCAGTTTTATAAATGATTATTGGAACAAAATTAAATTAAATATTATAATTATTTCAATAATATTAAATTGAATATTATTTTAAGATTAGAATAAATAATTCCTAAAAATTATTTTTAATAAATAGGCAAAATAGCAATTTTTGAAATGTTACGTCGATAAGTACCTGTTTTTGTTTTAACTTCAACCACACGAACTTTATTATCAACACCAGGAAATACTGATGTGATTCTAGCTAATGGCCAGTTTAATGGTGAAACATTTTCCTGCCTTAACAGAACTAACATACCAACTTGAACATTTGGAAATTCTTTTTTCCATTTTGGTCTATTTTGTAATAGAACTAAATAATCAGAATGCCATTTTTTCCAAAAATGTTGTTGCATCTGCGTGCAAACTCTCCAAAATTTTAATCTATTAGTTGGTATATTAGTAATATCTGGTTCAGGGATAGTATTAAATGGTTCGCCTATTAAAAAATGAGCTGGAGTTAAATAATAAATCAATTATAATAATAAATAAAAGAATAAATAAGTAAGTTGAATAAATCATCTATATCGTGAGATAAAGATGTGAGCGATCTTGAATTCAAGACTGCTTCTATTTGAGCTATCATAGTTGATAACTCTTAATAAGTGAGATTAGTATTACCAATCACACAGTCCTCCAAATACTGAGGAATAACTAGGTATAAAAAATTAAATTTAATTCCTATATTGTAGGAATTGTCAATAATATTTTGGTACTCTTTTGAGCTCCATAATTATAAAGCTTTTAATAATATAAAATATATTATTAAATATATATTTGTTATAAATTAAATATATAAGAATAAAAAATGTTTTAAATTATTTAAATAATTGTATTGCAAAATTTTTGCGGAAGGGTATGACGCAAAATCTGCCACCTACGCAAAATTATCCATAAACCTAAAAATGGATTTAACTAATATGTAAATATAATCTAACTAATTAATAAATAAATACAAATCATTAATTGAAAATATTACTTGTGGTTTTACCACCACCATCAAAAACTACTCTACTTTTCGTAGTTTTATTATCCTTTCTTATAACTGGGTGATGAGTAAAAAAATAGACTTTATCATTATTTAAGTCATAATGATTAATGTTATAAACCTTAGCATGACCTAAATTGATATATTTATTAATAAATTTTGAATATTCTTTGAATAAATCTTTATCTTTTTGCAATCTGTTTTCCAACGAATGTAGTCTCTTCAAAGCAATAGAAAATGAATCACCAAGATCAAGTTGAGAGAACTCACATTTTAATGGCAGCTTAACCTGAAACCTGTTATTAATGTTTTCTACCGAATTTTGGAATATTTTTTCACATGCTTCAGCTTCAGTAGAAAATTCTTTATAAAATTCAGGTACTTTTTCAGTTTCCCAAAATTTAGTAATAATATTTTCTAAAGTTGATTCATTATCATCATTTATAAATGAATGTAAAGCAACGACATTACAAACATTGCCATTTTGTATATCATTAATATGTGGAATGATACCACTCACAATAAAACCAAAATATGTATTTTGTAAAATCAAATTATTAACACCTAATTTAATGGTTCCTGTTAATAAAATTTTGAAAAAGATATCAGCACCTAGTAATAAAGAAATCTCTCCAGGAGTATTGAAATCATCATCTGCTAACAATGTGTGTTTAGGAATATTTATGTTTGAGGTACTAAACTTATATTGAGGTAATTTTGATGTTATAGTATCAACAACTGCACAATTATTGATTTTAATAGAATAATTATAAACACAAGACTGAATTTCTAAATTTGTTGATTGATTTATCTGTTTAGTAGTGTTAGCAATTCCTAGCACACTAATTGAGTTATCAGAAGTTTTGAGGCCTAATTGATTAACTAACTTCCTTGAAACAAAAGAAGTCTGTGATCCAGAGTCTAAGAGACATTTAACCACTATTGAATTATGAGGACCTACTATCCTTACCTTGGCAGTTGGCAATAAAACTTTATTAGGAATTTCTTTATTAATAGCATAAGCTAATTGATGTGTTGAAATTATTTTGGTTTCATTGTGCAATAAAGTATTATGGTTTTGTTTGCAAATTGAACATTTAAATGAAAATGAGCAATTTCCTTTATGCTTATTTAAGCAAATATTACACAAATTATTATTATTAACAAAATCAATTCGATTTTTTATATCAGTTTCTTTAAATTAGACACATCTATAAACTTTATGTCCTTGTTTATTACAAAATAAACATTTATTAAATTTGTTTTTCTTATTCAAAGTTGCCGCTAAATTAACAGTTTTATGAATTTTATTGTTGCTATTACAAGCAGCAGCAGTTTCTAAAGCTGTTGCTCTTTCTTCTAAAAATTTTAGAAAATGTAAATTAGAGCTTTCATGAAAACCCCGTGATAATTGGTATGCTGTATTTGTATTTTGATCTAATTTTCTTGACAAAATATAAACCAATATGTCATCCCAATATTGAATTGGTACATTAAGATTTTTTAATGCTGATAATTGTTGATTTACTTTTGAAAGAAACTCTCTTAAATTTCCAGCATTGTTGCCATTCACTATACTGTGAATATCTAATATAGCATTTATATGAGAATTAATAATCAATACTGAATTATTGAACCGTTTACTGAGAATTTTGAGGGCTTCATCATATGATTCATTGACAAGAGGTAATTCATTGATTATTTCAAGTGCCTCAGCTTTTAAGTATTTTTTCAAATAGAACAATTTTTGTACATTAGATAATGTTTTATCTTTATCAAATACAGCAACAAACAAATCAAAAAATGGTTTAAATTCATGAATTTTCTTACCATCAAAATATGGAATATCAATATTGGGCAACCTTGAATGAGAAACTTTTGACATGTGAGATTCTACTTCACTGCTTTTAGTTGTGGTGCACAAAGAATTAATTTTTGACAAAAGATTCAAATATTGTTCTTCAACAAATTCAAAATCATCATCCTTTTCATCAATTAACAAAATATCGAATTGAACATTTTGATATTGCTTAAAAATATCAACTAACCTTTCTTTTCTTACTTTTACAGCTTCAACATCTATGTCTGCTGCATGCTCGTCAATATAATTTTGAATTTTGTCTATATTTCCTTTTATTTGCTTCCTTTTTATTTTTAATCTTTTTAACTCAGCCATTGTAAATTAGAATAATTATAAAAGAACACCACCAAACCAATAATAAAACAGTGAAATAAATCTTATTTTTGAAATAATCCTTTTACAAACGGTTAACTTTAACTAACAAAAAATTATTTTTAAATGTCAAACATTTAAAACAAAATATTAAGAGAAAAGAAAATGTTATTAGTGGTTGCTATGAAAATAATAAAAAATCCAACCACTTGTTAAATGTTCACGTAAAGTTAACTTCTTGATTTAACTAACACTTGTTAACGTAAAAAATAGTCAAAAAATAATAAAATTAAAGCAACATTAAAGAATGAATAATTAGAAAAGCAAAAAATAATAATAATAATAAATCTTATCTGGGGTTAAACTAGCAGCATAACTACAGCAACCAAAAAACAAACACTTTTTATTTTTATCGGTTGATTTTGTTTTTAAATAAATTTCTTTTTTAAGATTTTTTCTAAGATTTTCAGGCGAAATTAACGAACACAATGAAACACGTTTAGCACAACTTTTACAACACTAAACACTTATTTCACTTGTTTTTCTTCTACGGACTCATTCAAATCTTATAGGCTATATTCCAGATCTTCGACTTTGTTCTTCAAAATTCCAGCACATCAATTTTCGTTTTCAACTATTCAAAGTATCCGGTATAATGAAGGACCAATTTCATGTTATCGCATGAAGAATTAAATTTGTTAAGTTATTAACAAACACAAAATTTTACATAATAAAGCACTTTATTTAATAATTATATGAAAACTAGAAAAACATTGTTAAAGTTTAAATATTTTTAAATTGATATAAAAATTATTAAAATTCACCATAATAATGGTTATTAAAAAATGAAGCGCATGTATATAGACGTGCGTTCTGGTTGAATTGTAATTTAATAATAATTGTTTTTAATTTTTTATAAATAAATTAGATATTTTTATGTTTTTTACAAAGGTTCCTACAAAATTAAATTATTATTAAATTAATAACAAATTTTTGTTTAAAAAATAAAAATTATTTCTGGAATGGTTTCCAATCAAAAATATGTTGGAATATTGTTTCCAACACTATTAATATACGAAGTCTCATCCCGAAGTCAATTCCCCACCCCGTGCCCTCACCTTGTCAGTAACAAAATGTTCTTTTATCAAAAATTAAATAATGTATTAATATTCTTCAGTTATTATATTTGTATATCACTTGTTTTTTTGAATTTCCGCGCGCTTATGTTGTAGTAATTTAAAAGAATTGTTGAAACAGCGTTGTAAAAACGTTGTAAAATGATGTTTTTAAATTATATTACAAAAACGGCTTTGTAAATAATTTTTATTTCTTATTAAATATGGTTTGTAATTTTGTATTAAATAACATTAAATTTTTATCAAATTCCTTTAACATGTTTTCATTTTATTCAAAAAAAATAGAATTTTCCCATAAGAGCCCGTGTTAAAATTACAAAACTTTGAAATCGTTTTTCTCAAAATTGGGATGGTCAATTTTTTTCGGTAAGAGCTCGTATTATTGGTATTGGATTAAATAAATATCTAGAGAAGTTTCGTTAAAATCCTTTGAAAAAATCGTTTTATCGACCAACTACCTTAAGGCAAAGGAAGCGAGATATTTCCAAAAAACTGATTTTCGTGACCTTTGACCTTCAATATCTAAAGACGCTCACACGTGTTCTTATGAGACTTTTGACGGAACATTTAGGATGCCAAAATAAAGGTGTATACAAAAATCCAGCTTATTTCGTTTCATTCAAAGGTTGACCGCTTTTTTTGAATAAAATTATTGGGGTAATATTTTACATTAAAATAATTTGCAAATTTAGCTTATTCGGTAAGAAACGTTTTTATGGACTTTTCACAGATATCATGTTGCTGTTAAATCATTTTGTCATCTTAGTGGAGCCGTGTTCTTGGAACTGCTGATTCTGCATTTTCTATGAGAATCTTTAATGCTTAGAGATACTTGTTGTAATATCGTCTGCTGAGTATTGGTTTGTTCCTTTTTAAAAACTTTTTCTAGATAGTTGCTTTGTTAGTTTTGGGCGTTGAGGAAGTCGAAACCACTATCAAAAAAATTTAAAAAAAATGGACTTGATACAAACCAATACTCAGTTAACGATATGTATTTATAATATACACGGTGTCTAGTATGTAACTATATATATATATATATATATATATATATATATATATATATATATATATATATATATATATATATATATATATATATATATACTAGCTGCGACCCTCGGCTTCACTCGCATAAACTTATCTGAATTATAGGTAATATTTATAGGTCAATCATATATTCCAAAATTCTGTGCAAAATCAATTATGTCTATAAATCTGCTCGCCCAATGACTCTAAAATAACCATCTTAATATCGGTACCTATACCAGTAGTTTTAGAATTGTTTCTATTTTAGGCCTTTCAAGGCACCAAGGCCCCGAGAAACCATTTTAACATCACTTTCATCTTTCACAGAGATCTCAACAGTACTTGAGTAAAAATTGTTTTTCTTCAGCTTTTTAATTTGCGCCCTATTTGGTGTAACTGACAGACAATATGATCACACGTCCATTTAAATTTGATATTCTGAAATTTTGTACAAAATCAGTTCCTTATGTAGTTCGCTTCGCTCGTTCGACGACTCTAAGGTAGTTATATTCATATTTTTATAGCACATCTGATTTCCATAAAATTTTATCAAGATTAGTCAAATTGTTTAATTAGTCTTATTCGATAGCGCTGGAGGATTCATTCCAACTTCACCTTAATTTCAAATCAGATATTCTGAAATACTTCTGTAAAGCATAAAGAAAATTAGACCGTATATGGCCGTTAAAACCATCGCGTGTATGGTCGACTTTTATGCTTACCAAATCGAATAATTTCATAACTTAAATTGTGATCCAAGCAACTGTGTTCGAATATACTTTGATAAATCAAATAAGTAAGATTATGTATGAATTCGCAGAATTAATTAGCGATAAGAACACAGTCGCCTTGGACAGAGCGGAGGTATGCACTTTGGTAACGGGGAGAGTGTGAGAGGAGCAGCGTTAGAGTCTGGATAGAGAAGTGTTAGAGAGTAGAAAGTGTAGAGTGAAGTGAAAAAGATTGTGAGGTATTGTAATTAGAGGGTATATTGTTAACAAAGGGGTGTTTAATGTGTGAAGTGGTGCAGGTGGAAGCGAAGGGTAGTTAAATTGGTAAGCGTTTAAAGGCGAAGATCAAGCGAGGTAAGTGTGAAACATTAAAATCATTCTTGGATTATTCCGGTAATTTAGTGTTAGCATTTTTATTATTATTGTATTTTTAGCGTGCGAGAAAAAGCAAATTAATTTAGTTACGTATTTCAGTAATAAATGATTAACTAAAACATTTATAGTTTTACCGTTTATATTATTTCTTTTACAATTTTTCATACATATTAAATAAATCGTTTGGTATCTTAATCTGAGGGTTATAAACGAGAGGTAAATTAAGGTTAGTAGATATTTCGCGATTTGGTTTTGTTTTTTTTTCTTTTATATTTTGTTCTTTCATCAATTGAATGTTCAGTATTTTTTAGTCGAATTTTTCCTTGAAAAAATTAGACTTATACAGTCTATACGACAAGAACGGCGAGAGGCGAGAGCAGGAGTGCTATCCGTTTTCGGACCCGTAGAACACGAATATGTAGCAAAAAATGTCTATATATATATATATATATATATATATATATATATATATATATATACAGGGTGTAAAGTAAATAACTCTCTTCCTTTTAACAGATGGTTTATCTCGGTGTATAATTGCCGAAGACCGAAGACATAAATTTTTTTTCGGAATTCGCTATCTGAAAAAATCGCATCCCAGCCAACTCATCGTTTAATATAAATTTCCCTGAATACGCCTCTGACCAAACTAAAATTATTCGCACCCTGTATAATAAAAATTTTTTTAAAAATAAACAAAAAATTTTTTTTTATTTTACTATAATATGTAAACATGTGTTCACTGTCGAACTTATAAGTACTCTATTGTACACAGAAAAGCGAACAGTTTTTCATAAATTTTGATTAAAATAAGTTTATGAATTATTTTTTTAGTTTTTAAAATTTTTTAGTTTTTTATATCACAGTGCATTATGAATACTGCAAAAACCATAACTCTGATATCAATATTTGCATTGCACATTATTAATTTAGTAACAAATTACATTAAAAACTACACTTATAAATTACCAAACAAATAAAAAGAGAACAGAACAGAACAATGAAAAAAATACACAAGAAAAATTTCCATGAGTTGTAATTTTTCAAAAATTAAAAACATTTTCTTTTAACTATCATAAAACATGAATTTCTAATTGTTGATACATTGGTACACAACTTCTTCACTATCTATAAAAACTAAATACCCGTTTTATGTATTGGTATGTACATATGTCAAATCTGTACAATGTGTTCCATATTCGATAGTTTTGCAGCTAAAGTACATAAGAGAAAAACAGAAATTAATAACAATGTTTGATAACGACTTATTTTTTCTTCTCTCAATTTTCTCACTAAGATCAAAAATTAATTTTTAAACGATTTTAAATATAATCTATTTCACTTAAATTTAAACATTAGTCATCACTTACGAGTTTGAGTAATTCCCGTTTTCTTAGCTTTATCTCTTTCATTGTTTCAAATGCGTAAATTTTAAATTTGCAGTTTGTTTTTAGAAAAGAATAGAAGATTGATTTGTTTCGAATATAAGAATTATTTAATTTTTTAACGACAACTCATGATCAATTGTATTTGAAAAGGGGTATAGTTAAAAGTTTGTAAAGAAAAACAGATGTGACGAAAGGCCAATTATATTACAAACAAAAATGTATTTCAATTATCTAAAAGAAAATTTTTTATTCATAATTGAGTAACTTTAGAGGAAAACTCTAACGGAAAATGCGAAAGTATCTGCATCAGTTATCATTATCGTAAAATTTTAAATGTCCACATGAAAGTCACCGCTATAAATTTTTTACCAAATTTATTCTTTTATTTCAGCAACACTTTGAAATACCAATTTACCTGCAACCCGACCTAAGCGAACTCAAGTTTCAGTAGACAAACAGACATCGCATACTTACAAACACACAGACATCCATATCATCGTCACACGCTTAGACAAAAATTTTTTAAATAAATAAACAACTATAGCATTGATAGCACACACATACAATCTCCATATTCATATACAACACTTATTAAAAGAGTTGTCCAAGTGCGTTTTATACACACATTAAGCAAGGCTTCTGATTTATTTGCATTTTTGTAGTTTCCGAATAAAATAGGTGGCATTATATTATTTTGTACAGTTTACTATGAAAATAAATAAATATATTCGACAATCACAATGTTATTTCTGTTTGTGTTATTTAAGGGTCAATTAAGTGGTAATTTGATTCCTTACAAATCACATAGACTTTGAAACACAATATTTCTGAAACGAGATGTAAAGAATAAAAGTTGTTAAAAGAACTTTAACTTTAAAAGATTTTTCTAATGATAATCTGCAAACAGTATACGTAGAATTATTTTTCAACATTTCTCTTAATAATTTTGATTTGAATTTTTGGAAATGTTAACAAATATCAGAATATACTTTAACGTAAAATTGACGGTTAGTTGAGATATATCTGTCTGTAGCATGTATTATATTTGCAAAATTTCGTGTTCCAAAGGCGTAGAATTTCTGAAAATGTTACAACCCAGTCACATTAAAAAATTACAACAGCTTCTAGAGTTCTTCGGAACCCTAAAAAAAAAGACTGAAATATGTAATACATATGTATGTGTGTGAGTGTTACTGTGTGTATGTCATATACATATTGATATTATATTCTATTTGCACATAATATGTACACAAAACTTATAGCCGGAGAGCCCACCGTATGCAAAACGTATGTATAAGATAGATGAACGATTTTTTGTAAGTAGCGCTAAAGGGAGCTTTCTTTAGAATTACAAAATTTTGCCCGCATGATAAAAATATGATGTCAGTTCCGGTTATGGGTTTGTCATGTCATCAAATACATTGATAATATTTACACCAAAACGAAGGTTTCGAAGTCCAAAATAAAAAGATTGAGTGCTGCCAGGCCTTAGTAATTCGCAACAATGAGGCTGCTTTCACTGAAAAAAAAACCTTTCAATGAAGGCAGCCATATTTTTACGAATTTTTAAGATCTGGCAGCTTTCATTTTTGTGTAAATATCATCAATGTATTTGATGACGTAACAAAACCATAACCGGAAGTGACGTCATATTTTTACCATGCGGGCAAAATTTAGGTCTGGGGTAGTACTACTTAGAGTCCCTATAATAAATAGAGTCGTGACATGTCATCCATTTTGTATCCAAAACAGAGCGGGAAGCTTCAAAATTAATTATTACATGTTTGAGTAAATATTTTTGAGTACATAATTATTGTTAATAAGTTATGAATTAATGAACAATTAAAAATTTTTAATTTAATTATTCTTTCTAAGTTAAACTAAATGGTTTTTGTTAACATTTAATTTATTTCCAATGTATTTTACGAAAACATTGGATACAAAATGCCGGAACCAATCAGCGTTCAGCACACATGTCACGACTCTATTTATTATAGGGACTCTAGTACTACCTACAAAAAATACATAGGTATCTTATCATAGGTTTTGCATACGGTGGGCTCTTGGACCATTAGTTATTTTTTAAAAAAGATATTTTCAAGTTATTTATTAGGTACCTGTCATTTGGATATTTATACATATACTGTTCTGAAAATTTATTATTTATTAAAAACACTAGTAACCTATTTATACATATTTGTCACATGGGTACGACTGATATTATCATTTTATCAATAATAAAACAGTACATTTTTCACTTCGAAAATAACCATATTTTCAACAATAGAAGTACTGGATTTTCTTTAAATCAAAGTATTAAAATTAAAAGTATTTGTATGTGCATGAATAATAAACCGATTGTATATTTTAGAAATGTTTTAAATTTAATTGTTGTGTCATAATTCGTAAAAAACTAAATTTTATAGTGAAAAAAATATTTTCATGTCACCAGTCCCATGATTAGAAAAGCGCCCTTAACCATTAAACCATCTTTATTCTGAGGGGTGTTTAGTTTTAATTTTGTTCTGAACTACGCCAATGTTAGAGGCAGCCCTGAATGTGTTAAATGTGTCAAAGAATTGGATTAAAGTTGACAGTCAGTGATTACTAAAATCGATTGCAGGTGTTTGTTAAATTTCCAAATAATTTAATGAGATTTGACGAAATCCATCTTTTTGAAATATGACGTAGATTGTTTCATTAAAAATCATGTTCAAATTTTTATGGACATTGCTGTATAGCTATTTTAAAAAGATTCTGTAAACAAGCAGGTAAAAATATTTTGTTGACAAAAAAATTTATGTTCCAAAAAGCAAAGGAAAAAAATGATAAGTAATCAGAGCCTGATTAAGTTTTTTTTTTCTAGGGGCCATTTTTTAACACGTTTTTGACAATCGAAAATTTCTGAAATGAAACTTGATCGGTACAATTTAACTAGCAAAACTTAATTAGTAAATTGAGACCTTTCTCCCCTATTTTTTCGGAGAGTTATATATTTTACACCCTGTATATATATATATATATATATATATATATATATATATATATATATATATTTTCCCGCTACCTTTTAATATGTGTAAGGCCCCCCTATGGAAGTTAAGAGCTCAAATTTGCTAAATGGGGCACATTCCGATGCACAACAATACTATCAAAGTGGAGTCAAATTTTGGGTAAATTTTGGATCCGACCCAACATTTAAGGGGGTGGTGGGGGGCGGAAAAGCAATAAAAATTTTCCAAACCGGTTGAAAATAATGTTTCGGTCAATTATCTACAACATATCCAAAACTCAGTTTTCTAGGATGATTTGGAGGGAGTAGGGGTGAAAAAAAACTATTTTCGCTGGATCTAACACGCCCCCAGCCCTCCAGAATTAACGTAGAGGGTTGAAATTTGGTGTGTTGATAGAGTTCATACCTAGGTTGTGCTTTTTGAAGGTTTTAATATTTTACCCCCACCCCCATCATTTTAAGCTACAATTTCATGCTTTTTTGACGTTTTCGAAGTTCATGGGGGTGCTTTTTGGGGGTCTCGACTTTTAACCCCTAGCCCCACCATTTTTATACCCAAAAGAACATGATTTTTCTTGTTTTTTAACAGTTTCGTTCGGGTCAAAATCTCCCCAAATAAACCTAGAGGGCTGAAATTTTATGTACAGTTTAAGCTAATAGCCTGACACTGTTTTTTGGAGGTTTCAGCTTTTAACCCTTGCCCCCACGATTTTTACGCCAATATTTCCTTAATTTTTTTGCTTGTTTTCTAACACGTTTAGAGACTCTCTAAGGAAACCTAGAGGGCTGAAATTTTGTACGTGTATTCAGTTAGTATCCAGCTAATACCTTTTAGGGAGTCCACATTACTTTTCCCCCCACTTCACCCATTTTTACATCGGAATTGAATGCTATTGTTAAATGTGTTTTAGATGCATTATTTTTATTCTAAATACAAGTAGGCGAATAGTAATTTTAAAAAATTTTAAATAAAAAAAGTGAATTTACTTTTATAACAAATGAAATACATACATATTAAGTAATTTAAAAATGTTATTAAGGTCACTGTTTATTTATAAATTAGGAATTTTGGATTTTTATTATTTATAAAATAGAAATTTTGGATTTTTGTGGAAAGAAAAAATATCTTCATAAAAGCCTTCCAGTTTACTATTTAAGTTCCTTTTTTAATATTTAAAAGTATAACACTAAGGCAATTGGCGGATAAGCATGGGTAGGAATGCCCTCGTACGAATTGTGTTGGCTTTTTCCCTGTTAACTGCTATCGGCACAAAATTGAAATTTACTGAGATTCAGCCCTTAAAAACTTAAAACCTTTTTTTAAAGCCCCGATCAACCGGACACTCATGACCAGTTTTGAAACCACTAAAATGACAAATCGCTTGTGGACTTTCAATTACATTTCGCTTGTAGACACTCAATACCGAAGATGAAAGGGAAAATTCGACTTCCGTGATGGGGCTCCGCTGCTCACGGCGTTTTTTTTTTTTTTTTGTTATGTTACTCTGTAATTGCCACAAATTATTAAATAAAGTTTTATATTTGTATTGTAATTCGAGGGTTTTATTACTACTTCTGCTACGCAATTTTTCTTAAACATCTTTCCTGGGGTTGGCCTATACGGTTGCAATCCCAGAGCGGCAGAACCCATCCCCGAATTTTTATTCACCCCACAATAGGTTTTCTGGGCAACCGCTCGACCAAGGTTCCACTAACGTGCATCCCCTAGCAGGGTGTGGCGTTACACTTCGCTATATTCGCGTTTCAATAGTATGTCTAATTTTCATACCTCGAGATCTTATCAGTTATCGTAGATAGTTAGATATTCATACTGACAGTTTTAAAAGGACTGTAATTTGTGAAACATTTTGGGATCTCAGGGCTCTGGAGAATATTTCTGAATTCGCATTAATTTATTTCGGAATCTCAATAATATTTGAGCATAATTTGGTTAAGGGGGACCACTAGTGTGACGTTTTCAAAAAATTGGAAAATTTATTTTGCATGTTTCGACAGTCTATACCTTTAAAAATAACATACTAAAATTTCAAGTGCATATCTCAAATAGTTTTTGAGTTACAGGCATCCGAAGAGCGGATTCTGATTTTCATTGTTAACTTTGAGGAAAGTATGAAGGTTGATAGTTCGGGAGTTTCTGGACGTGGCTGCCAGTCACATGTTGTGGAGAAGCTAGACCCTGACACATTTAAACGACTCATTTAGTTTTACTATGACCGTTATAGTGAGTACATCGTAAATAATTTTAGTAAAAATTCTCAGTGATTAAAACTAAAAGGTAAAAGAAAAACTACATTTTTCAAATTTGCTGCAGTTATAACTCGAAGACAAATCATCCGATCGATTTGATTCTGCAGCTTCTTTTATATATGTTTCTTCGTAACATGAACCTCCACTTTTCCGATCGAATAAAAAATGTAATTTTTGCAGGCCAAAAATCATTGCAGGCCAACTTTTTTTAAAAAACTCCACCATTTTGTTAAATTTCAACTTTTTCTTTCGATTGAGGTTCACGGTACGGACAATCAGGGTTGGCATGCTTAAAACAAAGTGTTTTAAATCACATGTTTTAAACACTGTTTAAAACACAATCTAAATAAAACATGTTTGAAATTAAATTGTTTTAAACCATGTTTTAAACTATGTTTAAAACAAATAAAAAACATTACATATTAAACAGTGTTTTGAATAAACTTTAATTAAATTCTTTCGGGTAAGTTGTAAATAAAATGTATTGAAATAAAAAAATAGCCTAATTATATCTTTAGTAATTAAAAATTAGGCAGTTTTATGTTGGTTTTTTGTGTAACAAAGTAGGTACACACATGTTTGTCTTGAAGGTCACTGTATATTTGTTTCACTATGCTAATATAACCCTAAGATGTACTTCTTTTCGAAAATAATCGGTTATGCGAAATATTGTAAAAACCTTAAAATGGTGGTTATCACTAAAGTCACTGATTTATGTAAATATAAGCACGTCTGTACATATATATATATATATATATATATATATATATATATATATATATATATATATATATATATATATATAGGGTCATGTCGAAGGTCGACATGCAGTATCTTCGCGGAACGACTCGTTTATCCTAGGTTTGGCTAACGCTTTTCGGCAAACCCCATAATAATGTTCCTATTTCGGCCTTTGACTGATGTATTTTTAGTCAAACCTAGAAGTATCTAACTTTTTAGTCAAACGTCGAAAGTAAAATAATAATTTGTTTCGGGGTTTTCCTAGTCTATCCTAGAAGCGACTAAGGCACATTCGGTCAAACGTCGATTTGTACTGCACTTGTATCTTTTAACAGGTTTTTGCATGCGAGCCTAACTCTTTACGGTATTCTAATAAATGTATTTGTAATTCCGTATTTGTGCATTGAACGTGCGGGAGTGTAAGCTTAAAGATGTGTGAATCAAACTGTGCTGTGACTGAAAACGCGGATAAATAAGCTTTGAAAGTTAAGTTTATGCCGAAAATATCTAATCTGAATAAGTATAAGTGTTCATTTTATACAGAGTAGGGACAAAATACGGAATAATAAGCACACATTTTGCTAGGAATCAAATACAAGAATGCAAAGAGAAATTTCTTAATTTGGAAGATGTGCCCGACGTTAAACTTTCTCTGAGGGAGATAATACAAAAGATTTTAAGTTTGGGGGCCAAGGTTTTATAAAATGCCACTGTAGTAAAAAATACTCGCATCAAAATTGTGTAAATGTAAAAGATTGAACGTATTGTGCAATTAAAAATGCCATAGCATATCACCTTGTAAGAATAAAAAGTAATTTTTTTCATTAATTACATACCTATTGTCATGATACAAAATAATAATAACCAATTTTATTTCTTGTTCTGATTATTTGTCAATTCATTCCTAAAATATAGGAACAATAAGCATTAAAATTACAAATATTCTTTTATTATAGCTAATAATTAAATAATTTAGGTCCGATTGGTCAAACCCCGATTTCATCAAATTGAGTTTCGGCGTTTGATCGTCCAAATTAGTCTCTCCTAGGATTAACCAAAAATTCGTTAGTCAAATATAGGAAAAGCGCTATTCGTTTGGACTTTGACTGAGACATTATGTCAGACCTGAGGTTTAGCTAGGCAAACCTAGGAGCGCCGGCGCTTCGGTGTTTTACTAACACATATATATATATATATATATATATATATATATATATATATATATATATATATATATATATATATATATATATATATATATATATTACTTGTACTTTATAATACTTGTTTTAAACAGGTTTAATTCCTTTAATTGAACCATATGGAAAAATATTCGTATAATATTTATATATATATATATATATATATATATATATATATATATATATATATACTTGTACTTTATAATACTTGTTTTAAACAGGTTTAATTCCTTTAATTGAACCATATGGAAAAATATTCGTATAATATATATATATATATATATATATATATATATATATATATATATATATATATATATATATATATATTATACGAATATTTTTCCATATGGTTCAATTAAAGGAATTAAACCTGTTTAAAACAAGTATTATAAAGTACAAGTATATATATATATATATATATATATATATATATATATATATATATATATATATATATATATATATATAAATATTATACGAATATTTTTCCATATGGTTCAATTAAAGGAATTAAACCTGTTTAAAACAGTTTAAAATGTTTAAAACATATGTTTAATTTAAACTAATAAAAACGTGATTTTAAAAATAGGAACACTTGTTTAAAACATTTGGAACTGTTTAAATTTAAAAAAAAAAAAGAAACTGTTTTTTTTTTCTTCCCTGCGGGCAATATCTTCTAGTTTAAATTTTAAATACATGTACTCGGTACGTGCCGGGTCAAAGGTCAAGGTTTGCACATCGATACAGTTTGATGACTCATCAGTTCGGGATGTGTAGCACCGTAAAATAGGTGCAATAGGACCCTAAGACACAGGCTTTCAAACATCGTCAAAGGTGTTCAAGTTACTCCGTTTTGCGGTGCTCCAGAACTGTTACAGCTCTTCTACTGGTTTGAAACGTTCAACGAAAATGTACAGCCTTTAGGCGCTTGGTACATTAATTATCAAAATAATTTGTAGTTTTTCCTCAAATATTCAACTTAATATTTATTAAAAAAGTTATCAAATTACAAATGTTTTTGTAATATTTAATTGTACACCATATTAAAGAAGTCAAAATTTGGTACATGTGAAAATGTCATTATTAAAAATCTCTGAAAGTAAATTATAGATGGCATATCTGGATAGAATCGTAGAGCTGTCATGAATAATATGACAGGTCTTTTTTAAATTTAAATTGTTAAATTTTTAAACTCTTTTTTTTAAAAAGAGTAAAAAAAAAAATATTTTTAATATAAAAATTTTCAAGTATGTATTTTAACAATACGTCTGAAAAGATGTATTTTAAAAATATTCATAACCTTAGTTTATTTTCCAGTAATCTGACCAGACGATTTGATCATGTTTGGAACATATTTTAATGATGTACAGGATAAACTTGAGATCCTATCGGAATATTGCGTAAAAAATCACCTGACAGTAAATATAAGCAAATCGAAAATAGTAATTTTTCATAAATCAATACTGTCAATCTCAAAATCAAACTGTTGGGAAACCAAGAAAACCCTTTTCGACTCCATAGTTCGATCGACATTGCTGTATGCTTGTGAAATATGAGCTGTACAATATGTAGAAGTACTGGAAAAAGTACAAACACACTACTGGAAAAATCTACTACAATTATCAGTAACGACACCTGATTATATAGGGAGGTCGAAAGTGAACTGTCCACACCTGGCTACACTTATTTTAAAAAGTATGTTGATATGGTGGTGTCATTTGCTGAATATGACAGACGAGAGAATCCCGAAAGTATGCTAAGCAAAAATAAAGGAACTATGTGATGTGAACCTAGAAAAACTCTAACTGCGTTGTATCTTTAAAACAAAAGTTGACTCAACTTGGTTACGAGGATTTGTGGAAAGCGCAGGACATGTTCAAAACAAAAAGAATGCTGACCGAAATTATTCAAAAATATGAAAACTCATTAAAAGACGGCGATCTAAACCGCTTGCAGCAGTCTACTTATACCCCAATGTACAGACGCCTGATACATGAAGAAAATGGGAATAACTATCTTCACCTCAAGGCTAATTTTTCCAAAATAAGATGAGTTAGACAGTTACGAATGTCAAATAAAATATGTACAAAAATTTTCTTCAAAGGCTGTAAACTGACTCTGAAACATGGAGAAATTTGTCAACAGTGTAACGAAGTTTTCAGTATCTTACGTACTTTCTTTTCAATTGTAAAAACTATCCTTTTAAAAGGCAAATGTACTTGAATAAGCATATCAGTGCTGGAGGTGATCCCATGACGGCGTTATTAACCATAAGAGGGCTGGAGCAGCTGAACGACGTATTTTTATATGCGATAGGGCCTCTTGACCACTGAGCTAGTATTTACCACTTAATGAACTTTCTGTTTATTATAATTTTTGTTATTTGTTGTTACTTATAAATGTTAAATGACCTTCCCTGGTGTAAAAGATTTTCTTAAGCAATAAAAATCATTATTTTTTTTTTCTTTAAAATTGGAACACTGCTGCCGGTGGATGGCGCGGTCAGCAGTGTCCGGCGGCATCGCCAACGGTGGGCATGCGCCGCCATACACACAAGAAATTAAAATACACATAAAGACAGGGACACATAAATGCAATAGACAAAGGACAAACACACATAATAAAATTCATCGATGAGCCCTGCCATCCCAAGGCTTCATAAAGTGCGGACAGTCCTTGGTGGCGGTACGCTAAGTACTAGCCAGAACGTTTGGTCACCAAGGACTGAAAAACCAACGATGAAACTCCCCCGAGGTGTAAAGGGCCTCGGAGTGAAGGAAACCGACTAGAAAAAGATAAAACACAAATAAATATCACAGATAATTACCACGGTATCACAGATAAAACTTGTTGCCTCACTGGGAAGCCACAGGCCGACCAATGAAGCAAGAAGGCGTTAAAAGAAAATACCGCTGTAGACCCATAAGAACAGGCCTACAGCGGCAAAACAAAATATCACAGATAAGGAACAACAAAATACAGCCAAACAAGAATTATCACAGTACTCGCACTAGAGGGGGACCTGGAGCCACCCAGTGATGCGATGGGGATTATAACAACGCCAATGGAGATTGCAGGAATCTCCATTAGACGGGGACTAAACAAAATTCAACACTATAAAAAAAAATTTCAATAAAATAACAACAAAATATCACAGACTGAAAAATCACAGTAAATATATCACAGCGTACCCACTGTATCCCCGGGGGCCTAGAACCGCCCAGTGGCACAGTGCGGATCACAACAACACCGTTGGAGGCCCCATGGACCTCCAGTGGCAGGAAAAAAAAACACAAAAGAGACGAAAAAACAATAACAATCAAAAATGTGTTTAAAATGAGTATGTGTTGTCCTAATTTATTAAAAAACCAGTGCCCCGTTAGCCTGCTAGCCAGCTAGCAGTTTCCGCCGAGCACGACGAGGACGAGGGGTTGGATTTATACCCGGCAAAAATCATTATTATTATTATTATTATTATTATTATTATTATTATTATTATTATTATTATGTTTACTTTAAAATTAAAGCAGTTACATTTAAAAGCAAATAAAAAAGCTACTATAACTTCTGAACTATTCAATTCATTTTTATGAAATTATCAGAAATTATGCGTTCTGCTTCCTAGATGGTCCCCTATAAATTTCATTGTTCAGAGTAATAGTATCCACGGCACTACCATGAAATCCCATTAAATGTCAATATCTTATTTACTGCTGGTCCCACTTCCCTCAATTTTTTATGAATCGTTTTGTTTATTTATTCTTATTAATTTATATACCTATATTAAATTACACAAAGATATATTGAGCATTTACGAGTACGAGGAAGCTGTGTGCCACACCCCATTGCAGCGTATTTTAGTATTTTACAAAACTGCAAATTTTTGTTATTTCAGTTTGTAACCAAATGATCGTGGATCATTTTCTTGGTATTGCGTTGCCATTTTACCGTTAATTATTTCGTTTTTATAGAATTTTTCAGGATATAAAATAAAATACATTTTTCATAGAATAAGATTGATTTATTCTTAAGTACTTAATGAAAATATGAAATATTTTAATATGAGCATTCATAATTTATGAATTTTAAATCGCTATTTTCTTCTATCGCGATTCACTATCTCTAAATTTTATTTTTATGTTAAACTCAGAGTAAGCTAAAATCATATATCACTTATCTGTCAATTTACTTTGCATTTTCATCATTGTTTAACATAATTATTATTTAATTATAACAATTACTGCATCACGTTCAATCTTCTTCAGTTTTCAAATTCTGAAACATAGTTAAATTAATTAAGGCACCTTCGAGTGAGTAAGTAATTAAAATATTAATAAATAAAATTTTAAACTATATTATTCTCAAAATTCCTGCCATCTACATGAATACAGCTAGCTACCCTTCTATGAAACCCCTGGTGGACATTTTCTAGCATCTGTTCAGGGATATTCCTGATGGCTTCACGAATTCGATCTTTCATGTTTTCCCTAGTGGTTGGTTTGACATTTTGTATTTAAAAACAAAATTTGAATCCATTTCCCATTTAAAATGAAAATGGATGTCTACTCAAATTTATGTGCATAAATTATAGAACTCGAACTGAACGATCTGAAGTCTAACAAATTGTAAATTAAATGTAAGTTTATTTAATTGATTCAAATTTTTTATAACTGGAGTTGCAAAATCACGGGAGTTAAATTTATTACTAGAGTTGTAGTTCTCTTAAGTCAAACTTTTCCGACTCAAGTTGTGTACTATTATCTTTAAGACACGGCAATAAAAAATGTTTTGTATTACAAGTAGATGATTTTCATAATTTTGAAGTCGCAATTGTAGCGTAGTCAAGGTATGAATACGTCAAGGCTGAATTAAATTTTACAATATTTTAAAGTAACAATATTTCAAGAGTTAAATTTCGTTTTCATATCATGTAAACTTTACAAAATTTTCTCAAAGGACTGCCTTTATTTAATTTCAGTACGTTTAAAATTTTCTTAACTTTTTTTAAAATATTGATAAAAAAAATTATAGAATTTAAAGTAAAAAAAGCATTTGGCATTAGGTTTCCGATCTTCGATTTTTCGAATCGATTCATTGGAGAGTAAATCGATACAGAGATCGTGAAAAATTTCGGGGATCGAAGATCGATCTTTTCGAATTTAAATTAGGATATTTTTAGTAAAAATATGATATTTTTTAAAAATTATTGTAAAATATATTTTAACTATTGTTGTCACTTTTAGCGCAAACTGGAAACCATTTTATTCATATTAAATTCAGCAGTTCATCTTCAAAGAAAATTAAAAACTGATTCGTGATGACCCAATAAGAAACTTCATTAAAACTTTTATGTATCTTTTATTTTCTGCAAGTACAAAAATTGAATCGATTTTCGTCAGATCGATCTTTGGTAAGCCGATTTTCTCCTGCATCGATTTTTGGTTTGACGATTCGAATCGATCCACAAGATCGATTTGTTGGCCAGAGATCGGAAACCCTATTTGACATTTTATAATCCATTTTAAATAGCTATTTTCCATTTTCTATTTTAAATATGTTCAGCAAAACCATTTTCCATTTTGTATTTTAAATGCATTTTTGAAAACCATTTTTCATTTTCAATTTTAATTCTATGAACCATTTTTCCTGCTGTAGTTACGTATAACCAGTGGTAGATTTACACTACGGGCACGCGGGGCAGAGGCCCCGGGTGGCAAATTTTTAGGGGCAGTTTCCTCGCGTTAACTTTTCTATTTCTTGAATTTTTTCCGCAGAAGTACCATGCTTTTGCAATTTTATATTAACTTCATACTGAACCAAAGCTTTACAGAATCCTATGAAATAAAAATATTGAATAAAAAATCAATAAAAAATACAAAATATTGAATAAAAAATCAATAAAATTTGGTTTTTTCAATACCTGACATTTTGAATTAGTCATTTGTGTGGTTGAGTCCCTATAATAAATACAGTCGTGACATGTCATTCGTTTTCGGTCCAAATCAGAGCGGGAAGCTTCAAAATTAATTATCACATGCTTGAGTAAATATTTTTGAGTACATAATTATTGTTAATAAGTTATGAATTACTGAACAATTAAAAATTTTTAATTTAATTATTCTTTCTAGGTTAAACTAAATGATTTTTTCAGATTTTTGTTAATATTTAATTTATTTCTAATGTATCTTATGCAAACTGTGGACAGAAAATGCCGGTGCCAATCAGCGTTGAGCACACATGTCACGACTCTATTTATTATAGGGACTCTAGATAAACCTATACGGTAAAGCCATCTATGTAGCATAAATACAATTACCGCTTGCTACTTTCCGTAATTATCAGGGTTGTTTGACCTAGGCGCTCTTAAACTCATCAAAATTCACAAATAAATCATTTTTAAGCGCGAAAGTTGTAAAATTTGAAAAAAAACTTTAGATAAAAATTTTTATTTTTTTATTTTTGGTTTCTGTTGCTTTATTGAATAATTTTTATCAACAAATAAGTATAGTATTCCATTTAAAAAAAGGTAAGTTTGTATCATAACTCGAAAACTATAAGAGCTATAAAGCTCCTGATTATCGCAATTGGTTGCCCCCGTCGATATTTACAACTCTTATTTGAACAATTTTTCGATTCAATCAACGGTTTGGCTGTAATAAAAATGGCAACTCCCGAAAAACTCACACGGTATATATATATATATATTATATATATATATATATATATATATATATATATATATATATATATATATATATATATATATATATCAACATATTTATGTTTATATATCAGCACGATAACTCTCGAAACATTCTCCCTTTATGAAATTTGATGGAAGCATTGGAAGTCTAAAAATCTTGGATAAGTTCTTCAGCCAGACACGCCTTTCAGGACAGATGCCCCGAACATGGTTTTTGGGCATTTTTCGTGAAAAAAGTAGTTTTTTAGCAAAATTTTCGAATTTTCCCAAATTGAAAAGTTTCTGCGATATTTTCTTACATCGTTGGAAAGAGGAGGAAAAATCACATAAAAAACGTTTTTGAATCATTATTCTATGTAAACAAATATCCAAAAAAAACTAATTTTTCGAAATTCGTTATGTTACGTAAGATGCTGCGACAGGGGTATTTACATATAATTATGGCACCTCGGCAATATTCTCAGGTCACTCAGGTGTCGACAATAAGTGAGTTTTAACAATTTAGAAATTATTGGCGGGTAAAAACAACTAAATATAGAATAAAAAATTAATCAAACATGTATTGAACTACACACTGTCTTTATTCTGACTTTATTCGCTGTCATAGTGTTATAAGGATTCTAGTGCTACATTGCCTACGTTCTATAAAAAATATATTTAGACGATTTAGCATATTTTAACATTCTTTTCAAGGAGATTCAACTTATTAAGGCAACTCTATTAGATTTGTTGTTTGTTCAAAACAAATATATGAAATAAAGAGTACAAATGTTTTATTAAATAATTAAACTAATAATTCAATTAACGAAAGGAACAATATAGTAAATAAAACGCCGTGAGCAGTGGAGCCCCATCACGGAAGTCGAATTTTTCCTTTCATCTTCGGTATTGAGTGTCTACAAGCGAAATGTAATTGAAAGTCCACAAGCGATTTGTCATTTTGGTGATTTCAAAACTGATGACGAGTGTCCGGTAGATCGGGGCTTTAAAAAAAGGTTTTAGGTTTTTAAGGGCTGAATCTCAGTAAATTTCAATTTTGTTCCGATAGCAGTTAACAGGGAAAAAGCCATCACAATTCGTACGAGGGCATTCCTACCCATGCTTATCCGCCAAATGCCTTTGTGTTTTATTTTTAAATATTAAAAAAGGAACTTAAATAGTAAACTGGAAGGCTTTTATGAAGATATTTTTTCTTTCCACAAAAATCCAAAATTTCTATTTTATAAATAATAAAAATCCAAAATTCCTAATTTATAAATAAACAGTGACCTTAATAACATTTTTAAATTACTTAATATGTATGTATTTGATTTGTTAAAAAATTATATTCTTTTATTTAAATTTTTTAAAATTACTATTCGCCTACTTGTATTTAGAATAAAAATAATGCATTTAAAACACATTTAACAATAGCATTCAATTCCGATGTAAAAAGGGGAGAAGTGGGGGGAAAAGCAATGTGGACTCCCTAAAAGGTACTAGCTGGATACTAACTGAATACACGTACAAAATTTCAGCCCTCTAGGTTTCCTTAGAGAGTCTCTAGACGTGTTAGAAAACAAGCAAAAAAATTAAGGAAATATTGGCGTAAAAATCGTGGGGGTAAGAGTTAAAAGTTGAAACCCCCAAAAAACAATGTCTGGCTATTAGCTTAACCTGTACACAAAATTTCAGCCCTCTAGGTTTATTTGGGGAGATTTTGACCCGAACAAAACTGTTAAAAAACAAGAAAAATCATGTTCTTTTGGGTATAGAAATGGCGGGGGTAGGGATTAAAAGTCGAGACTCCCAAAAAGCACCCCCTTGATACTAACTCAATCCGAATACAAAATTTCAGCTCTCTAGATTTATTTGGGTGACCTGTGCGAGTGGTACAAACTTCGAAAACGTCGAAAATGCATGAAATTGTAGCTTAAAAATGAGGGGGGTGGGGGTAAAATATTAAAACCTCCAAAAAGTACAACCTATGTTCGAACTTTATCAACACACCAAATTTCAACCCTCTACGTTAATTCTGGGTGGCTGGGGGAGTGTTAGATCCAGCGAAAATCGTTTCTCCCCCGTCTACTCCCACCAAATCATCCTAGGAAGCTGAATTTTGGATATGTTGTAGATAATTGACCGAAACATTATTTCCAGCCGGTTTGGAAAAGTTTTATTGCTTTTCCGCCCCCCACTACCCCCTTAAAGGTTGGGTCGGATCTAAAATTTGCTCAAAATTTAACCCCACTTTGATAGTATTGTTGTGCATCGGAATGAGCCCCATTTACCAAATTTGAGCTCTTAACTTCCATAGGGGGGCCCTACACATATTAAAAGGTAGCGGTATGTATGTAAAAAATATACATACATATATATATATATATATATATATATATATATATATATATATATATATATATATATATATATATATATATATATATATATATATATATGTATGTATATTTTATACATATATATATATATATTATATACATATATATATATATATATATATATATATATATATATATATATATATATATATATGACATTTTTTTTCTACGGGTCCAAAAACGGATAGCGCCCCTACTCTCGCCTGTCGCCGTTCTTGTCGTATAGGCTGTATAAGTCTAATTTTTTCAAGGAAAAATTCGACTAATAAATTACCGTTCCTTTTCACGGTAATGTTGAGCCACGTTTACAATATTCAAATTATGTACTTGCGTTATGTATCTGTCAAGTAAATGAATTTTGTTTCATTTTAGTTTTATTTATTTAGCACTAAAACCGGGATAATTTTATTGTTGTTTGTATTACTTATAAAATATAAAATAAACGTTCCAAAAACATAAAAAGAGCCTTAAATTTGGCATATGTAGCATTAAAACGCATTTATTTGAACGAAAAAGCTTGAATCTGATGCAAACATACGTAACTTGATGAAAATAGGCAACATGAATTGCAAAATCTAACGTTTATAGCGACCCACAAAATTCTAATTGTAGTTTATTAAAATTGATTGAATTAAAAATATAATTTAATAATATTAAATATGTTAATCATTTTTATCATTAAATAAGTAATTATTCAATTAAATGTTTGATCTAGTTCTTCAGCTCTGATTTTAGTATTTCGTGGTCTTGAAGTTTATTATTAATCTCTTAAGTTTGTTAAAGTATACGATTCGGAAAGTAACTATGGATGCCTAAATTCTTAACCACGTAATGTAAATAATTGTTTTCTATTTATAGAATTTATAAAGCAAAAATTATATTTAATTAATTAATTAAAGAATTAGATTTTAAACCATTAAAAAATTAAGAGTCAGTTAAAATTTTCTTTTTTTAAGAATAAAGAAAAATCAACCAAGATGGATATGGACGGCGTGCTAGCCGAAATCGGCGAGTGGGGTCGGTATCAAAAATTGGTTGTTTGGTTTGTATTATTACCAGGCGTTATTCCTTGCGGTTTTCATGCGTACGATCAGTTATTTATGGCCGCGCGACCACAACACTGGTGTCGAGTACCAGAATTGGAACCGTGGGTCCAACATCATCCTGATCATGTTATTAATATCAGGTAAATAAAACCAGATTTTTTAAATTGGTAATAAGGTCGATACTATAATATTTGATAACTGAAACGATTTGAGGCTAGTTGTATAAGTTTTTAGTACAGTTTTTATATTTTTAGTCCAAGCTAATTAAACTTTTATGCCCCAAAGTTAGTAAACTTGAAAGAGGAAATATGGAAAAGATAGGAAAAATTTAGTAGAATCCGATGAACCATTTTTAAACAGCTGAATCATTGGAGAAGTCCCCCAAAATGGCCGCCAACGAATACAAAAAAACAGTTTTTTTCGTTCTTTTTAAAACAAAAATACTAAATTTCATACAAAAAATAGTTTGATACGAAAGTTGTAGAACTCTCTAATATTAACACGGGAAAACCAACTTAATTAAAATTAGTGCACAAACAAATTAGTTATTACAAAAAAACCGCCAAAAATCGCGATATTTTCAATTGCTCATATCTTAAAAGGAAAAAAATATCTTTTTATGAAACTTGGCGAAAATGTACTTCTTAGCAACCCAGATAAGTACGTCGCATTTTATTATTTTCCAAAATGTCATTTTCCTTAATTTACAAACTGCTATCTTATAGTATACTTAGACATTACAATTTACAAATTTACAAAAATTATCTACAACCACTTAACAATACACTTGAACATGTACAGTTGAAACTCTGTACTCTTTTTGTTTTGCGATGTTATTATAACATGTAAATAAAATTGTTACTAAAAATTTTTACATTTCCCCTGTCGTAGCACCCTACATAACGAATTTCCGATTACAAAATAGAATAATTGTTAAAAAATCTTTTTTATGTGATTTTTTTCCTCTTTCTAATGGTGTAAGAAAGTGTAGCAAAATCTTTTAAATTTTTGGCTAAAAACTCATTATTTTCAAAAAGAATTCTTAAAAAGTCACTTTCTGGCCATCGAACGTGTCTGGCTGAAGAACTTATCCAAGATTTTTGGGCTTGTTACATTTTTACCAAATTTCGTAGAAATAGCATGTTTCGTTCGAGAGTTATCGCGTGAACACACATAAATACATACAAATAATGGTCCCGGGTTCAAGCCGCGTCATGAAAATGGCTCTAATAACTGAATTTTCGATTTAAAAATTCGCTAGAAGGAAAAAACATATTTAAACTACATACTACAATTACAAAATATCTGACTGTGCGGCCCGCTTAAAAATATATATTTTTTTAAATGGCTCACCATCCAAAAAAGGCTGCGGACCCCTACACTAAAAAATACGATTACAGTGCGTTCAAATTTAAGAACGACCAACAAAAAACCATAAATCAAAATAAATTTGAAACGTATTTTAGTTGGATAAAAAAGAGATTATGTTCAGTTAAAATGTAAAAATATACTTATATCCTTTATTATGAATTAACAAATAACTTGTTTTGCTATATTTATTTCTAATAGCTACGTTCAATCGTTGACGATTCATATACTACACTATATAATTTTCTATATATACATTGAATATTATTAATATGAAAGACTTACCAACTGTATTTTCAGAAATAAGAAGTTATAATGCACTTTTTTATAAATATTTAAATATATAGTATCTGAAATTTTAACAAAACGTAACTTTTTTTAATATTAAACATTTGTCTAAACAAAATTCGTCACGTAATTACTTTTGTTCACTCAAATTTTCCGATACGTCATAACACACACTTTTTAGTCTGATTCACTATTAAATGAAAATTCTGATGAATCGGAATCACTAGCATCGACATTTATCACAAACCTATCTTGCAGTTCATCAATTGTGTCATCTAAGGCCCACATTTTTTTTTTCTTCGATAACATGATTTACAGCTTTTGCCCAATTTTCACCTTTCACTAATTTTATACCTTCCTCCATTAAGGTTTTTATTTCGTTTAATTTAAATGTTTTATTATTAGCCGCTACATGATTTTTAATTTGCCCCCATATCAATTCAATCGCGTTTAGTTCACAATGATGTGGCGGTAATCTTAATACAATTTTATTGTCCTTTTCTGCTATTTCGTCGATTGCGTATTTTAAGTAATTGTTTTTTAGTGGTCTTATTAAGGCCAAAAGTTGAGCTTTTGTCATATCCAATGTATAAGGTATTTGTTTGTTATCTAGCCATATCTTCAGCTCTTCTTTTTTCCAGTTTGAGGTTGGTAACTTTTCCAAACGTCTTGAATGATAAGGGGCGTTATCTAATACGATGACGCATCCGGGATCTAGCCTTTTCAGTATTTCTTTGAACCAGGCTTCATACACATTGGCATCCATGTCTTGATGATAGTCTCCAGTTCTTTTTGATTCAAAAAATAGAAGTCCACCATCAACAAAACCACTACAACTACCAATATGTGTTAGGATGATTCTTCGGCCTCTTCCTGACGGTGCTTTCAACCCTGTGCTTAAACTTTGAACACGAGCTTCAAGAGCAGACATTATCGACTGATCTGTCCAAAGTTTCATTTTCATGTGCCCTTCATTGATCCAGGTCTCATCTGTGTAGTATATAGTCCGACCTTGAGATCTATATTCTAATATTTTTTCTAAATAAGAACGACGCCAAATTGCTATATCATCTCGGTCTTTAAGCAGGCTATTATGTGTTCTTTTGCCAAACTTAAAGTTTAACTGTTTCGTTAGAACCGTATAAAAAGTTGATCTTTTGAAATTGGGCAAAAGCGGATCGTCATTTACTAATTTTAAAACTTTGTCAATAGTCGAGATTTCATTTCTAAAAAAGAACTCATGAACTTTCCGCCTTATTTGAAATTTTTCGTAATCATCTAGTGATGAAGCAATCGTTTTCTTATTTTTGGACCTTTTCTTAGGAGACGAAACAGTTCCAGTTTCCTTTTGTTCTTTTATAATTTTAAAAACAGTTGAATGATGAATTCCAATAATTTTTGCCACATCATAAACTAATTCTTTCACGGTTAGTTTTTCATTTTTTTCCCTTAAATACGCGTCGGCATTAAGACATATTGTCTTTTTACGTGAAGTTAAGTGCCCTCTCTTACGTTTATAAATTTTAATTGTTGTATTTACATTTTTGGATGTACTAGGCACTAAAATTGCTGACATATTTATACTTAACGTTTTAACTTCGTTAAAATCGCGTAATTTATTAATTAAAAACTATCTTAAATGTTATTAACTTAGACACTACACTAAAACTTATTGATCTTATAAATCTAATAACACTTCAATAGTTCAATATACAGTTAATTCTGACCTCACAAATTTTAATTCCTGAGCTTAAAACAAAATAAATACAATTTATTCACAATAAGCTGTTTTGATTCACACTAACGAAACAATCACAGTAGATAGAAAACTAACAATGAGAAAACAACAAAAATGTTTCTGTTTTATACAGTTTTATGCAGGAACATTAAAAATTATTGCATTTTTCATGTGTTCAACACTCTTTATCGAAAACCCACAATTTTACCTGATCAGCTAAAATGATTATAGGGAGTAATTAAAACCACTTGTAAATAAATATGATAAATTTTGGAAAAAAATTTTTTTTGACAATAGTGACCATGATATCACTGATATTAGTCATACAATATAAAGTAGAAATAAAAAAAAATACCATTAAACCCCAATAAAATTTATTTACTTAAAAGTTCTTTTTAAACTAATATAATAAAGGTCGGTGATATCTTTTGAAGAATTATTTTTAAATACTTATTTAAGTAGTAATACTTTTGTACAGCATTTTCAAAAAACAGTAAATTGTTCGATATAGTAATGTTTTTAAATTCATATCCAAATATCTGTTTTTATTGTCAGAAATGAAAATAAGTTACAACTCAAATTTTCAGCATAAATTTTATACTGATTTTTTTAATTTTTTTTCTTATTAGTAAAAAGAACAAAATATATAATTTGTCCTATTAGGTATTATAGGTATATCTTTATTTTCTGATATAATATGTATCTATAAATTTATGATTATAAAATAAAATGTAGAAGCACAATATTCCAACAATATTCGTCAATTTTTTACATCCAGTCAAATTAATTTTCTAATTTTCTATAGCTGCAATGTATACTTTGTATTATGGGCGCAAGCTAAAAAGACCATTTTTATCTACATCTGCATTTATCTTTGTCTATCATATTAATAAATAGAAGTTTACTCACTCATTCTTATAAAAACATAATTACTTGGTTTGGTTGGTAACTATGGAAATAATTCAATTTGTGTTCCCCTCACATCAGTTTCTGGAGGTCTTTTGAGCTTGCGACCACTGCACTCTCAGCATATTTTAGTACACCTGGATATTTTTTTATCGTTATACCAATTTATAGGTAAATTGTAAACGATTGAACATAGCTTTAAGAAATAACAATGCAAAATAAGTTACTTTTGTAGTTAATAATAAAGGATGTAAGTATATTTTTACGTTTTACCTAAACAAAACCTCCTTTTTATGCAACTAAAATACTTTTCAAATTTCTTTTGATTTATGGTTTTTTGTTGATCGTTCTTATATTTAAACGGACTGTAGATACATCTAAGTGATGGCATAAACCCAATGACACTGAGATTAATGATGAGAGAAAAACGGCTTTTTACATTTGCAGTGTTTTAAAAATACGAGTAAATATTTATTATTCAGGGTAAATTGAGGTGTAACTGGCCAGTAACCACTTTGAAAGCTTGAAATAAGATTTGCGTCATTGTTACGCCATCTGTTTCTCTTTTCGGGCATCATTTTATTAACGATTTTATATTTTAGTTACTTTTTTGGGTTGCAAGTTTCTAAATTTGGTGGCCAGTTTCTACTTGATTTGTACTATTTGAAGTTTTTAATAAAAAAAAGTATTATTCACTACTTTAACTGTTTAATTAAGAATCTTATAAAACTAAAAATATACATGCCTTTTACATTTATATTGAACACTGATCTGAAAACTCGTTTTCACACAACACTAAATTAAAATTGTAAAAGCGCTTAAGTGGCCAGTTACTACTAAGCTTACCCCACTTATTTTTTTCGCTTGTAAAACTGCCTTCGTGTCTTCTGGGTCACCTGCAAGCACGTTTACGGACTTAAAATTTTCTTAAAGACTTGTAAACATATATGCGCACATCGTTAAGTATGTAATTTAAAGTATGTAATAGAGAAATGACCGAAAGATTAATAATTTTTTTTAATCCAGAAAACTTCGATTATATTTTATATTTCGAAATTTTATTTTTTTGATTATGTCTTTAGAAATAATTAAGTCAGAGCTCTAAATAAGTTGAATTGGTGACGCAAATATACTCACTCGCGCCTTTGGTGGAAAAATTAGAACTAATACGTATACGTTTAACTGGTGATATAAAATCTAGTAATCCGCACATAATTATATAATACATTTTTCTGTTGACAACTAAACCCATACAGAAATTTTTACTTGATACAGTTTCTAATTTAAAAAACCAAGAGTTAATTACAGGCGTCACCAATAATGATTCTTTAGCCCCAATTTTTTGGTTAAAGTTAATTTCGATAGTTAAAGTGAAAAATCTCGTAAGTCAAGTTTTTCAGTTTTGAGTTTTTGCTCTTAAAAAAGGTTCACTGTTATGCTAGGCATCAACCTACAAAAACTCGTAAACAGTACATTACACTTTCACTAAATTTCATTAAAAAAATGTATTTTCCCTTTAAGATATGAGCAATAAATTGAGAAAAATCGCGATTTTTGGTATTTATGTATTGTATTAAAAAGGGAGATTTGGCAAAAAAAAATACATCAAAAATCGACCTTTTTATTATTTTTTTTATACAAATAAATATATTATTAAAAAACTAAATATACAACATTATTTCTACATATCTTGAGATTACAAAAAATGTTTTGTTGTTTTTAAATTCAAAAATGAACTGAGAATAAATAGCGTTGTGGTCGACACTGGGAGATTTTTCGACCTTGATGGTTTCGCGCGTTCTGAAATCTCCAGTGAACTAAAATAAAAAATCAATAGTATATTATAGTATAGTATATTAAAGAACCGAAAGATCCTAGTCCCTGCCAAAATGACGGTATCGAAATCAAATATTTTTTGAGATACACGCGTAACCAAGCCGAAAAAACATAGTTTCCAAAAAGAAGGATTTAAAGTTTTATAAAGTCAATGAATTGTAAAGTGCGCACACTAAAATGCCCATAACTTTTAGATTTTTCATTTTGTTTTAAATAAAATTTTAGAAAAAATTTTTAACACTTTAAGGAACATTTATGAAAAAAAAAGATTTTTTTGGGCGAATCTACCCTTAAATTAAGTCTCATCCTGTTGATATTAAATAGTTCTATAACTTTCGTATAAAACTTTTTTTTGTATGAAATTTAGTTTTTTTTTAAAAAGGCGAGTTTTTTTAAAATTGGCCCTTTTGGCCACCATTTTAAGACACTTCTCCAATGATTCAGCTGCTTACAAATAGTTCATCGAATTCTACGGAATTTTTCCTATTTTTCCATATTTTTCCTTTTAGGTACTAATTTTGGCAAAAAACAAAGTTTTAATCAGTAATTTGTAGTGTCCGACCGAAAGAGGATTTTCAGCTGAAACCGAAACCGAAACTTCGGCCTCGGTTTTAGTTTCAGCCGAAACCGAAACCGAAAACGAAACTTATTTAGACAAGTTAAAATTTCAATTGGGTTTTTGAATAAAAAATAATTATCTTTTTTTTTTATTTCAGTACTATATCATAAATAATATTGATAATCGATGCAAAAAAAAAAATTTAAAAATAATATGTAATAAATAAGAAATTAATTAAAACTTAGAAAATTTACAAAAATTTCATTTAGTTATAAACAGCACTACAAAAGATCGCGATGTCTGTGACGTCATAATGGTAATATATTCAATACAAAGTATAGAAATATGGGGCTTTGAAAACCTCCTTCCCTCCTGCCGACTTTTTGAGTGACCTCGGCAGGAGGCAAACTACCGAGGTGGTTCTAGAAGCCTCGGCGGTGGGTGGAGTAATGTGAGCGAAAATTTTGTCCAACCTAAGTGAACCCAGCGGAACTTGATCCAACCTAACAGATCCCAACAAAATTTTGTCCAACCTAAGTTAACCTAACAAAAATTTTTTAACCTAAGAATTAAAAAATTTCCTAACAGATGGCGCAGCCACCTTCGAGCCCTGTAAATTCGCTACTAGATGGCTCTCGGAGTCTGGATAATAGCGATCCCTGTGCGTAAGTTTGAAAAACTGTCAACAGGTGGTGCTGAAAATCCTTTTTGATAGTTAAACTAGCCATTAAAAGATGCCGTTGCTAATCTGAACTACCGCGAACTCTGTACCTAGATTCAAAATTCCATGAAAAGATGGTGTTGCTTCCATAATTTTATAATATTTTTATCTGAAAACAGGTTTATACAGGTTTTTCTTTAAATAAAAACACATTTTTTTATTTTAATAAATTTATTTAAAAAGAAATATTTTACAATAAAAATGTTTAAATGTTATTACAATAATATTTGTATATGGATTGATCTTTGATTCCTCACAGAGCACTTTCTTGCATATGCACAAATTTTTAAAATAATTATAAATTTTACTAGTTAAAAAGTGATCATTGTGTAGCTATTTTTTTAAAAACCATACTTAATAAAAAAAAATTTAAAGAAAAAAACCGATCTTTTGATTTACACCGATCCCCTAAAAAGAAGTCAAACTAATTTTTGATATTATACCTTAAACTTGATGTATAAAAATTCCATTTACAATTATGGTACACCATATATACTCGTAAATTTTACAAAAATGTATCACTCTCTACATTTTTTAAATCTGTGTGCACATTCTTTGATATTATTTAATATCAGAATATATATTAATCAGCTAAAAATTGTTACATACTTACGTTATAAATATCTAAGTGTGTATTTTCTTTTTAAATATGTACCTTATAAATACCCATGATTACTTTACTATATCTCTAATCACGCGATATCGTGTTATAAAATACATAAGAATTTACTCATTTAATGTAAAAATATGTGATCACCAACAATTAAATAAAAACGAGTTTTTTAAAATATATATAGTAATATAATATTTTGCATATATACAGTACGTTAAAAGTACGGGTTTCTACACCGTTAAAAAACATATTTTTTACAATATCAATATATTGTAAAAAAATCATATTTCTTAATATTTTTAAAACTGAATATGTAATATCAAGAATTTAAAACAGTTTTGAAACATTAATTTCTCACATAGGGGTATTTTCCCTTTTTATTAACAGTAAATGCATAAATATTATAAATTCCAGTTATATCCAAATTCTTCCATTGTTTTTTAAAATAATTTATTATTTTTTCTTTTAGTTCTGTTAACTTACGTTTCCTTTCTAGCAAATGTTTGTATTCTTCTTTTATAGCGACGGTCTTTGTTAAATACTCTATTTTTCTTTTCTTCAAATCTATTTCTTCCAACTCTAATTTCCGTTTCCTTGCTGATATTGCATAAACTGGTAGTAACGGTTTTATTTCCTTAATTGTATATGGAGTTAATTTGTTAGTTATATTGGGCCTTTTCCTTAGGACTTGCGGAATTACATTATTAGTTTTGATCAGTCCAGTGTACTCAATACTTACATCTTTCGAGATCGTGGAAAAAACTGTCCTGGATTTAGAGAAAAATGTTTCTCCATTTTTAATATAGCATTTTTGTATAATACGTATGTTACTTCTGTCAGTAGCATCTTCGACAATTTCTATATAATTAATAGGTAACCAATTAAAGCTGAACGCAGAGATGCAGTAATTAATTACTTTATTTCTAAATTCCGAATTATCTGGTAGTTTAATCTGTAATCCAGTCAATTTTTTGGTGTTTTTTTTTCCCTAATATACATACTGCAAAAGATTATTAAACACGAGGCAACAGCTGTTCTGTAGACTTTCCGTCAATTTTGTCCACATTTTGGCAATCGAAACAGAATATATTGGCGCATTTTGGAAGTAGCTTTTACTATCTTCTAATAACGTTAAGCAATCTTCTAATGGATTAAATGTATTTTCCATCTTATAATAATTTCCAATATTATAGTTACATATTGTTGCTTCCAATCTTGTAACTCCGTGTTCCTTAGCCAAAACCGATGAAAATGTTTCGTTTAATCACATATCTGGACAGCTGATAAAGTCAATGATGTGATTACCAATTTGTTTATTGACTCCGGGGCTTGTTATTTGGCAGACAAATTTGTTATATATTTTAATTCTAGCATTCGAATTTAGCCATGTTAAACAATCAAATCCAACTGTTTTATCATTATCCACAATTACATTGCAATTCTCTTTATACTCTCCTTGGTAACAGAAGTTACAATTATTCGTTAAAAATTGACACATTTCTATCTTGTTAAATATCCCCGCAAAATCTTGTGTTATGTCCAAATCTAAAAGATAGTAGTCGTCTACCTTAAGTTGATTTAAAATGTTTGGTAGTTATTCCAGTAGAGTCTCCACCTTAACGTTCGCTAGTTCCACTTTATACGGAATACATATCGGATTTATATATTTTTTATTAATATTTTCCATTTCTTCCTTTCCAATAATTTCTTTAACTCCTTTTGCCATTTTATTTTCACTTTGTAAAAGAAAAGGTAGTTTTGCTTTTACTGCATGTCTTGCAGAAATAAATCATAAGTAACTATTAAAAGCACCACATATTTCTTTTTTCACAATAAAACTGTTTTCCTTTAGCACTCGTTCTTCACAATTCCGAATATCACTTATTTTCACAAGCATTATATTGTCACAAAAAGGTTCTGTAATTGGTATTAGCAGTTTTAAATTGCTGTTGGACAATAGCTTTTCTTCTTCTGTATAATTTATATTCCCAATATCAGTAATCAGATTGTTGTTATCCAAATTTTCCAACAATAACCACAATCCAAACCTCTCGTTAATTGGTTTTAATTTATTTCCAAACAGCTGAGAAATACTATACATTTTGGACGAGCTCATCTTCACTCTTTCAACTATTTTTAATAACTAACTAAAAAGATAAAATTCCACTAAATATATTTATATTGGACGGGCGCGAATATTAGCGATGAAAGCCGAAAACATCTGAAGTGAAAATGGTGACCTTGAAAAAGTAGTTGAAACACGGTAGTTAAAAGCAAGGCGACCCCCATTTCTTACCTATATGATATGTATCCAATTTCTAATTCCAATATTGTCTTCATTTTTGATGAATCGAATTTTGACGGCAACTGACTTGCTCCCATTATTTTATATACTTTTCCAATCTCCATATCAGAAAGTTTAATCCATCGTTTAACAGCGCCAAGATGATTCAATTCGTCCATAAAATTTCCCGCCATTTTTTGAATTAAGTCTCTGTTTCCAGATGAAGCACCAGCAGTAATGGATTCCATTGTTGGCAATAATTAATTGTTAACACAACAATTGAAAAAAATTGTTTTACAACAATAAGATTTAATGTTTTCACTAAAGTTTCGAACAAAATTGTAAATAAAGAAATTCTGTCGCAGCCTTTTTATAGCAGAAAAATAGTATGATGACGTCAGCTATCACACTTTATGTAGCCATACAGGTTAAAACCTGCTGCTTCATTTTCGCATATTAGACAGAAATCTTCGCTATTTGATATCAGCATTCCTTCTAATGACGTCAGCTGGCAATTTATGCGAGTTTAAACCAGTTTTCAGATAAAAATATTATAAAATTATGGAAGCAACACCATCTTTTCATGGAATTTTGAATCTAGGTACAGAGTTCCCGGTGGTTCAGACTAGCAACGCCATCTTTTCATGGAATTTGGAATCATGGTACAGAGTTCGCGGTGGTTCAGACTAGCAACGCCATCTTTTAACTATCAAAAAGGATTTTCAGCACCATCTATTGACAAATTTTCAAACGAGCAGCGACATCTAGTAGTGAATTTACAGGAAGGTGGCTGCGCCATCTGTTACGGAATTTTTGAATTTTTAGGTTAAAAAAATTTTGTTAGGTTAAAAAAAATTTGTTGGGTTCTGTTAGGTTGGATCAAGTTCCATTGGGTTCTGTTAGGTTAGAAAAAATTTCACTAGAGATCGTTAGGTTGGAGACCAAATTTTGCTCCACCCACCGCTGGAGGCTTCTAGAACCGCCTCGGTAGTTTTGCCTCCTACCGAGGTCACTCAAAAAGTCGGCAGGAGGGAAGAAGGCTCCAGAACTGTCCAATCCTTACTACTATACAAAATTACTTTTAGCAAGAAAAAATTGCATATCAACAATAATTCAAAATAAAACTACATTGAATTTTCAGGTAAGTTGCCATTACGACGTCACATATGTGCTCGGGAATTGTCGGCACGTTATCGGTTCTAAGTTTAAAAATTTGTTTTTAATTTGATATAACTTTTTAAATATTACGTTTAAAAAACAAAACTAAAAACAGTTTTCTTATAAAACATATATTATGATCCTTCAATTTACGCCAAAAAAAATTTTTCTTCAAAAACCTAATTGTATGCTGAAATCTAGTGTTTGTACCAGACACGAACTCGTCCGAACGAAGTGCGACAATCCACGAAAACTGAGTTTTGGTGCGGCCGAAGTTTCGGCTGATTTTTGGCCGAAACCGAAACTATAGCCGAAACTAGATTTTTTGGCCGAAACTGGCCGAAACCGAAACCGAAACCGAAGGTTCGATCGGTCACTAGTAATTTGCTTGGACTATTTTTACGAAATTAAAAATCTAGAACTTACTAAAATTAATTTTCGTACTATAAGTTATGTTTTTCGAAGAAATTTCATAATTTTGGCGGTAATTCAAATTACCCAAAATCCACAAAGCGGTTGAAATAAAATCATTCTAATAATTTTCAAATTGTAAAATAAGATTTTACATCAGGGTTGCATCAAGATCTATTAAATTTTCGAAGTTATATTATTTGCAAATTAAGTTATAGAAATACAAAATTTGAAATTATATTTTTTACTACCGTTCTATTTATTTTTGGCAAAATTAAAGGCATAGGATGAACAAAAATCAAGTTTTCTCTTGTAAATTACGTTTCTTATAAAGAACCTTATCCAACTGTAACTTCCTAAAAAATTGTAAACTTTGTTAGATTATATATCTTACTAAAATTAATTACGACGCGTACTCCGTTTGTGCCCTTAAATTATTTAAAAGGGTGAAATGCACTCTTGAAAATTTGATTTTTTTTTTTCAACTTTATTAAATGTCTTGAAAATGGTATCAACTTAGTAGATCCTGCAGTAAACAGCATCTTAAATGTTGATCCAGTAAATAAAATTTCATCAAAATCCGTTCAGTAGTTTTTGTATTATCCTATAAGAATGAGACATTTTCCTGCAGTAAACAGATCCTAAGTACTAGCCAGGGTTATAAGTTATATCAACACCAAATTTCACTATAATCTGTTCAATAGTTTTTGCGGAATGCGTGTTCATGTTCAAAATGATTTTTATATTTTCACAAGGGAAGGAGACATTTCGCCGCAATAAAAAGTATTTTATATGTTGGCCCAGGTAATAAGTTAACACAGATCAAATGTGATCGAAATCCGTTCAATAGCTTTTGAATTTTCCCGAGTATATGTGCACATGCTCACAATAGTTTTTTAATTTTCCCGAGGGAATGAACCATTTTCTCGCAATAAAAAGTATCTTATATGTTGACACAAGTAATAAGTTATCACTACACCAAACTTCATTAAAATCCGTTCTGTAGTTTTCGCGTGATATGTGCACACGCTTAAAATGGTTTTCGTACTTATTTTCCCATGGGAATGAGACATTTTTCCCGGAGTAAAAAGTATTCAAGTGTTGACCCAGGTAATAATGTTGCCAATAAACCAATCATATCAATTTCATCAAAATCCATCCAGTAAATTAAAATTCACATAATTATCAAATTGGATAGGCTGGCACTGGAACCCAGGATCTCCTGGTAACTAGTCAGGTGTCTTACTCCCTAGACCAACGATCCTCTGTTTGACAGCCACTCCAGTCCGATAACCATTCAATCACATATACGTATTAATACTCTCTTTAATGCGAGAAACAGTTATTATTCTAATTTCAAATATTATCGAGTGCTTGTGAAACATTTACTATGAATGACGAACTTTTGTTCGTATTTAAACATACGTTAGTATATTCATATGTTCACTTATTGTTCAACTAAACTAAAACAAAGCACTCGACCCCCTTGGTGTGCATGATCAAATCCACATGTCAATTAAAAATCACATAGTGACTAAAAATATTATCAAACTGGATCGGCTGAGATTCGAACCCAGGATCTCTTAGTAACTAACCAGGTATCTTGCCCCCTTAAAAAACTCATGGCTCGCTTATTATGCAACTTTAAATAAAAGGTTTTCTTAGTAAATTGTAATTTCGTAAACCGTATATGTATCTCGCTTATTATGTGACTTGTTGATTTTTTTTGATAAATCGTATTTGTTTTACGTCTACTATATATACACTGTTAATAATAATCTTCCTAAATTGATGACACCCTATATATATATATATATATATATATATATATATATATATATATATATATATATATATATATATATATATATATATATATATCAGAACCCGTTAAACCAGAAACAAAAACTAACTTTAAAACTATAACATACTTTGGTAATATATTCTAGAAAATTCTAGAAAAATCAAACGTAAATATAGCATTTAAATCAGACTTTAATCTAGGAAATTTATTATATAACAATAAAAAAAATTGATAAACTTAAAAAATCGGGTGCATATCTACAAATTAAACTGCCAAGATTGTAATCGTTTTCTGGTCATACTGGCAGAAACTTTGAAACCTGGAGAGCAGAGCATTTCAGATCATATAGAAATAAGAAATCCGACTCATATCTACAAATTAAACTGCCGAGATTGTAATAGTTTTTACATAGGCCAAACTGGCAGAAACTTTGAAACCCGGAGAGCAGAGCATTTCAGATCACATAGAAATAAGAAATCCGACTCTGCTTTGGGAGGCATTTAATTGACACCGGACACACACCAGAACAGGAAATTACCGTGTTACATGAGGCAAGGGACAGAAATCGAGTAGTCCTAGAAGCAATAGAAATAAATAAACATAACTCCGATCACCTTTTAAATGACTACACCGATATTTACAGTTCAACTTTATTTTCAGTATTATAATTGATTTAAATTTTTAAAACTGTATTTGCTGTAATATTCTTTTTGCTAATTTTAAGTTTCAATCTTTTGTTACCGTAAAACCATCTAGACCCGGAGACTTTGCACCAATCTTCAAATTAAATAATTTCTACATTAACCTGCAACAATAAATATTTGTTCTTGACGTCATTAGAGAGAGAAAAACATTCTCTAAACAGCTGTATCAATAAAAACTACGGATTTCAACATTTACTATCTCATTTTACAGGATTACTATCCTACAGTTTTTCAAAGAAATAAAATGTGTGTCTAACTTAGGCATGTAATATTCGTCATAATTGTTATATTGTTTTAGTTTTGACATGTATGTGTTCAGCATTTCGTCGCGCATCATTTAGTGATGTTTGAAGTTATATTCGATGTATATACATATAAAAAAAATACATGCTATATATGTATACCCGTTTAGACCCGGACACATCAGTTTATTACACTATGGCCGCAATTCGCACCAGTTGTAATTCCCACTGTCCATATGTTAATATTCCCCCCAGAATTACGCGGTTTATGCCTCCTTCTGGTGTTATATCGTATATTTACTTTATAGAGAGGCATACTAAGCATTGCCCCCTCCCCCTTCCCACAAAATATTTGGAAGTCTTTGACAGGTTCAAAGACATCAGACGATATAAAACACTGTCCTAAACCCGACGGGAGAGGTTAGTTTGCATGTTATTACATTATTTAAGTAAGTGTCCGGGTCAAGACGGATTTGGGGTGTAGACCCGGACACTTACTAATTATTTTTTATTTTTTTTATTTTTACTTATAATGAAACAAATGGGTCAGGGATATAGCAAATAATATACGCTCTTTCTAATGGTAATACTTTTATTGATGATATCTATGAAGGAAACATGTATAAACATAAAACTATGCCAAAAAATGTAAAAAAGTGTCCGGGTCTAGACGGTTTTACGGTACATTTTTTGCCTTTTGTCATATGTATGTAATCTTGTTTTTCTTGATTTTTGGATTCTCCTGCTATCCCTACCCCTTCCACCTCCGTATCACGTATTACTCCCCCTCCATAAGTACAGATAGATGAAATTAGTATATAAGGCATGTATCGAATGTAATTTTTATTCTGTTTGAAAATGAACTAACAGTTGGAAACAATATTATCACAGTTTCAAAAATTAAAGTGGTATTTTGCGAAGTAAAATATTTGTTTATTATTTACAAATATGGAATGCCATAAAGTAACGCTCAACTCTATTAATATTATAAAGAGTGCCAGCAGGCAGGAGCTTTTAAAATTATATTCAAAATTACATTCCAAATCGAGACAGTACTCTCAGAACATTTCGTTTATCCAAGAATGTCTGAAGAGGAAAGTATTCCCAAAATTTGTCAATTTGAGAACCAGGACGAAAAATCAAGTTTACAAGAAAGCGGTTGAGGCTGGTAAGAAGACCTGGTTAAAGGAGGAAACCCATAAGTGCGGGCTGCACACCTAGGAGGTAAGACATGACAGATACGACACGAGAGACATAAGATATGTGTCGCTTGGAGCCACGCATCACTTGAGTACATTTTTTTAAAATTTATATTTAAAGCGTTTAGCTACTAGGCTACATACGCCTTCGTTATATCAGAACACATACAATAATTATGTCTTTAAATATAATCAGTATAGTTACATTAATAATAATTTAAAATATTTAGTTTCATAATACATGATTAAATGTAAAAATATTCTAAAAATATTTTTTTCTACTCCTACTATTAAAATTTTGTGCACGGCTAACTATATGTAAAAATTAACAATTGCCCACACTGTGCGGAAATACAGTTGGAAATTATTTCCCACGCCTTAATATAATAAAAAAGTAAGCTGTTCCGTTAGTTTAATATATAATATATAGAAATAATATTAAAAATATACATAATTATATATATGTTGATTATTTATTATTGTTTCCATAGTTTCAAAGTATGCTTTGGAAAAAATTTGAACATCTTAGCACTGACATTATAAATTTAAAAAATTTTTACTACTTATTTAAATTTTAGTTTAATTATTTATGTTATATTTTACGAAAAAAAATGTGCTCGTAGAAAAAGTATAGTGTAAAATGCGTGGGAAAAGCTTATTTCTCACTCATACGAATTGTTGCACTCGCCCTGCGGGCTCGCGCAACAAACTCATATTCGTGAGAAATAAGCCTCTTTTCCTACTTATTGTACAATATATTATTGTTTAACTATTAATTTAATAAATTGGTACTTAATTACTTATATAACATATTTTAATTTGGTTTATCATCAGCCATCACTTACAATAGAATTGAATGGTACAATATGATTCAGATTCTTATATCAAAACCAGTAGAGTATGTTTTTAGTTTTAAATGTTCAAACAGATTTTTCAGGATTATTTCACTATCTTGTAAGATGTATTTCATATCGCAACTGGTACTAATTCGGGTATTTGGACATTCTGTAAGGATATGTTTTACGGTGAGCTGGACGTTGCACTTATTGCAAATGGGAGGATTTTTTCTTTCTATCAGATGTCGATGCATGACTAATGAATGTCCAGTTCTCAGTCTTGTTAGTATAATCTCTTCGCGTCTAGATTGCCGAAAAGATGATCTCCAAGAACTAACGTCTTCTTTTATAGTTCTTAAGTGGTTATTGCAATTGTTAAGCCATTTTTATTCCAATTTTGGATTAATGATGTTTTCCACATTGTTGAGGCATCGTTCAGCGGTATAGTTTCCAGAGATCTTTCTAAAAGGTATGCTTCTGTTGCTAATGTGTAGGCTTTCTCGTTACCCTGTATGCCAGCGTGTCCTGGGACCCACATGAATTTAATTATTTTACTATTTTCCAGTAATTCATGCGTGTTCTTTTGTATATTTAGAATAATGGCATTTGTTGTCTTGGAATTGAGACTGTTTATCGCACTCATGGAGTCTGTACAAATGATATAAGTTTTTTTCATTTGATGATTTTATAAATTCCAGAGCTTCACAAATTGCCGTTAGTTCAGCTGTAAATGAACTGCAACATGGATGAAGTTTAACTTTTATGTTCGTGGTGTCCGAGAAGATACCGCAGCCCACCCCATTTTTACTTTTTGAGCCGTCTGTGTAAAGAATTTTGTAATTGGAATACTAATTTATTATCTCTTGAAATTATTGTTGATATATTTATTTGTGAAGGTGTGTCGTTGTGTGTTGTGTTCCCACGATAACTCTCGAACGAAACGTCTAATGCTTATGAAATTTTATGTGCGAAATGGAATCTGAATTGGCTCGGATAAGTTCGTTAGCCAGACACGTCGGATGCCGAGAAGTAGCTTTTCTGGCCATTTTTTATCATTCGATCCTATCATACGACAGTTCGATTTTTACATCGTTTAAAAGGAAAAAAAATTATGAAGAAAATGTTCTTATAATTTTCTTTCTATGTTAAGTAGGTTTCGAGAAAATCGTAATTTTTCACTTTTGCCTTATTTTACTCTCTTCGTCATTGTAATAAGTAATTTATATTTCTGCCTCACTTCCTTATCAAATAGAGAAAATTTTCTTTTTTTTTACGTGAAACAAACGGTAGTTATTCAAAATCTATGTATTGTAAATACAACCTCTGTGAACCTGGCACCCCACTTTTACTAAATAAAATTTTTAAAATATAAACTGATAGTATTGCGTTTGTAGTTGTTTGTAGTAACAATATTTTCGTTTGTAGTTCAACCCATTGCAGTATAAAAAAATTTTAAAAAATGGCTGCACCCCACTTTAAGATAAACAATTTTTTTAAAATATTCCCTAATTTAGAATCGTTTGTAGTTGTTTGTAGTAACTATCTTTTCGTTTGTAATTGAACAGTTTCATAGCTACAACAATAAGTATATTTTTCAACAATTAAATAACGGTTTTTTTTGTCATTTATAAAGATATTTGCAATTCACTTGTTCCATCAGTTTCAGAATCGTTTGCAATTGTTTGTAGTAATTTTCCTTTCGTTTGTAGTTGAACAGTTTTAAAGTTACAACAATAGGTATCTATTGCAACAGTTAAGAAACGGTTTTTTGCCATTTATAAAGATATTTGAATTCCGCTTTTTCGGTCAGTTTTAGAACCGTTTATAGTTGTTTGTAGTAATTTTCCTTTCGTTTGTAGTTGCACGGGTTCAAAGTTACAACAATAGGTATCTATTGCAACAATTAAGTAACGGTTTTTGTCATTTATAAAGATATTTGAATTCCGCGTTTTCGGTCAGTTTCAGAGTCGTTTGTAGTTGTTTGTAGTAATTTTCCTTTCGTTTGTAGTTGAATAGTTTCAAAATTACAACAATAAGTATCTATTGCAACAATTAAGTAACGGTTTTTTATCATTTATAAAGATAATTGAATTCCGCTTTTTCGGTCAATTTCAGAATCGTTTGTAGTTGTTTGTAGTAATAATCTTTTCGTTTGTAGTTGAACAAAGTTACAACAATAAGTATCTATTGCGACAGTTAAGTAACGGTTTTTTGTTATCTATAAACATATTTGAAAATCACTTGTTCCATCAGTACCAGAATCGTTTGTAGTTGTTTGTAGTAATTTTCCTTTCGTTTGTAGTTGCACGGGTTCAAAGTTACAACAATAGTATCTATTGCGACAATTAAGTAACAGTTTTTTGTCATTTATAAAGATATTTGAAATTCACTTGTTCCATCAATTCCAGAATCGTTTGTAGTTGGCTGTAGTAATTTTTCTTTCGTTTGTAGTTGAACATTTTCAAAGTTACAACAATAGGTATCTATTGCAAAAAGTTAGTAACGGTTTTTGTCATTTATAAAGATATTTGAATTCCGCTTTTTCGGTCAATTTCAGAATCATTTGTAGTTGTTTGTAGTAATTTTCCTTTTGTTTGTAGTTGAACAGTTTCAAAGTTACAACAATAAGTATCTATTGCGACAGTTAAGTATTATGGGCGCAAGTTAAAAAGAACCGTTTTATCTACGTCTGCATTTATCTTTGCCTATCATATTAATAAATAGAAGTTTACTTACTCACTCACTCATATAAAAACATAATTACTTGGTTTGGTTGGTAACTGTGTAAATAATCCCAATTGCATTCCCCTCACCTCAGTTTCTGAAGGTCTTTTGAGCTTGCGCCCATAATAACGGTTTTTGTCATTTATAAAGATATTTGAATTCCGCTTTTTTGGTCAGTTTCAGAATCGTTTGTAGTTGTTTATAGTAATTTTCCTTTCGTTTGTAGTTGCACGGGTTCAAAGTTACAACAATAGTATCTATTGCAACAATTAAGTAACGGTTTTTTTTAATTATAAAGATATTTGAAATCCGCTTTGTCGGTCAGTTTCAGCTAATAAGCTCTAACAGCATGTGATCGTTTTTTAACACTTCTAACAAGTTTTTTCGCAGTAATCAGGTGAGACTTTGTACCACTTTTCCTGTACATCTTCACATAAAACATCTAAATTTGACGGAGGTGATTCATATTCATTCAAAAGTTTATTCTTCAGATATGACCATAAATTTTCAACAGGATTGAGATCAGGACTTTCAATTTTTGTTTACTTAACCAATTTTTTACTAATTTCGAGGTATGTTTCGGATCGTTGTCATGTTGAAATATTATTTCATCTTCTGGATATGGTACGTTTTTGACTGTTTCTGTTAAATATATCCTGGGAATATTATAGTACAATTTTTTGTTAATATCACCATCAATCCTATGAGTTGAACCTGCAGCAAATGCTGAAAAACAGCCTCACAACTTGATTTTACCACCACCATGCTTTATCGTTTGAATGTAATCCTTTGGTTGTCTTGATTCTTTAGTTCTTTTCCAATTCCACCGGCGACCATCTGTACTGTATCTATTAATTTTAGTCACATCTGACCAAATCACCTTCATTCAATCATCATCATCCCATTTTATATATTGTTTTATAAAGAAACTTTCTGGCTTTAATATTTTTTTAGTGAGAAGTGGTCTCTTTTTTCTTTCGACACCTCGGACTTTGCGGAATGTAATGCCCGACGAACTGTCCACTTACGTACTGACTTGCCAACGTCTTTCTGTAAAAGTTTGGTTGCCTCCGAAGCCGAAGATGCTTCACCGGTAGCCAAATATCGAATAACTCTTCTAACATCCTCTCCTAATAGTTTTTTTTCCGATCACCAACATTTTTCTCTATTAGTAAATTATATTTTTTTCAAATTTTTTGTACTGTTGATTGGCTAATATGAATTTTCCAGTGATATATCTTATAGATTGTCTACTTTTTAATAATTCAATCACTAATTTCTTAGTAGATTTCGATATCGGATGCATTGTTGTAAATTAAAAGCTGGCAGTCTATAGTTATTTAAAATAACTAAACTTTTTCAAAAAGGATTATTATTAAAATTTACTTTCCCAATAACTTTGAAATTTTATGAGGTTGGTTGAATTTTGCACCTAACTATATATATATATATATATATATATATATATATATATATATATATATATATATATATATATATATATATATATATAAATGAAGTCCACCGGGATCTTGCAGATCCGGAAACACCAGAAATAAGCTACCGAACCGATTCTCAAAATTTTCTCATCGCTAGAGAACTAACTTATTTTAGGTGGATAGCACTATGTTGTACAAAGTCCGTTCGGGGTCTTGGGTCCCAAATATACCAAAAATAAATTACCCAGCTGATTTTGAAAATTCTTTTACTCTTAGAAAACTACACTATGTTAGATGGGTATAAAAATGAACTACCCAATCGATTTTGAAAATTTTTTCACCATCAGAAAGCTAAACTATTTTAAATGGATATATGCGCCAAGCGCCTTATGCGAAAAAGCGCCAAAAATTAACTACTCAACTGATTTTGAAGATCTTTTCACTCTTAAAAAGCTGAATTATTTTAAATGGGTACAGGTCTTAGATGAGATCCGCCAGTGCCCAATATTTGAAAATTCGCTATGTTATGCAGATGCTGCGACAGGGGTATTCTATTTCCATGGAGGTTGCGGGGAGTTTACACTTTTTACTACTGAGGGAATTTTACACACATTTTCTTTTAGATATATTCTAATTCTAGCGGAAAGGGGTCGAGGATATCCCATCGTTATGGTGAAAATTTGTGTCCGTTGTTTATTTGTGATCAAGTTGTAGTTAGGGTGTTCTGGCATACTTCTGATTTTGAGCGCGTATTTTACCGCAAGGTATAGTCTCCTTTGATTGAGTGTGAATTCTCCTGCATCGCAATATATACTGGGTGGGCCAAATAAGACCTATCAATGTTAAACACAAATAACTTTTTTATTTTTTGATATAATTATTTTTTTCTTTTTGTAGGTTATAATTGAATTTTTGGAAATTTATTATGGAACCATACAGTACAAGACAACGGGTTAAAATTATCGATATTTTTTATTCTTGTCAACGATCAAATGTTATGACGGAGCGTAAATATCGGCAATATTTTAATTCAAGATCCACTCCCACAGCCTTCATGATTAGGAGTTTGGTCAATCGTTTTGCGGAACTGGGTTCAGTGGCCGACCGTCCTGGAAGAGGTGTCCATCAAAATATTCGCACTGAAGACAACGTGGAAACTGTGCGGCAGGGTGTTGCAGATGATCCATCTGTCTCAATTCGCCGTCGTTTCAGCCAATTGGGCATTTTCAGGACGACATTGCGTAGAATTTTAAAGTTGTATTTTAAAATGTACCCATACAACAAAATTCAAATTGTGCAAACACTGCTACCGCAAGACCACCAACAACGACTACAATATGCTATTCGTTTTACATAATTAGCTACACAAATTGATTTTTTAAATAATGTTTTGATGTCGGATGAAGGGCATTTCCATTTAACCTTTTCCGAGATGGTCGGCCACTGAACCCAGTTCCTCAAAACGACTGACCAAACTCCTAATCATGAAGGCTGTAGGAGCGGATCTTGAATTAAAATATTGCCGATATTTACGCTCCATCATAACAATTGATTGTTGACAAGGATAGAAAATTCCATAATAAATTTCCAAGAATTCAATTATAACCTACAAAAAAAAAAAATTATATTAAAAAATAAAAAAGTTACTTGTGTTTAACATTGGTAGGTCTCATTTGGCCCACCCAGTACTTTCTATGGGGCAAGTTTTTATTGCCCCAATAGCCAATCTTAATCCGATGTTATGTGCTGGATCTAATACTTGTAGGTGTTTAGTTTTGGCTGAGGAGTAAATTATACTGCCGTAGTCAATTTTGCTTAGTATTTTGCTTTTGTATATTAACATTAAACTTTTTCTGTCAGCGCCTTTGTTTCTGTTGTTAATGACTTTTATAAGGTTCATATTGCGGAGGCAGTCTGCCTTTAATTCTTTAAGGTGTGGTACTCAGGTGAGGTGTCTGCGAATGTTATCCCTAAGAATTTTGCCGTATTTGAAAATTGTATGTTTTGATCAAAAAATTTTAAATTAATTTTTGTTAGTTTTTTCTTTGTTCGAGAGAATAGTACACATTTAGTTTTATCAATTGAAAAGGAAAAATCAGTTTTGTATGACCAATCTTCTAACTTTTTGAGGGTTATTGCAATGTAATTTGTCCTGCTCGTTCGTTTTTAATGAACAGAGTTATTGCTATATCGTCCGCAAAAAGATATGGTAGTATGGGTTTTTTAATCACGTTCGTAATACTATTGATTGCGATGGTAAACAGGGTTGGGCTCAATATGGGGCCCTGAGGTAGACCGTTTTCTTGCTTACGAGTTGATGAAATACTATTTCCAATTCTAGTGCATATTTCTCTATTAGATAGAAAATTTGAAATGAAGTTTAGTAGGTTTCCCCTGATTTCTCTTTCTGATAAAATTCTTAATATTCTATATTTCCACGTCATATCAAAAGCCTTCTTTATGTCGAAGTATATAGCTACAACATTTTCTTCCATTTGAAATCCTCGACAAATTTCATCCTACATTCTTACTAGATGGTCTATTGTGGATCTGTTGGTTGTAAAACCAAATTGGCAAGTGTTTAGTATATTTTTCTGTGTAATAATCCAACGTAGTCTATTGTTTATTATTTTTTCCAAAATTTTACATAGACTACTCTTGTTAGAGCGATGGGGTGATAACTATCTACATTTGTTTTGGGTTTACTAGGTTTTAATATGGGTACTATCATAGATTTCTTCCAAGAAGATGGAAAGATATTATTTTTCCAGATTTTATTGTAGATGTTCAAGAGCTGTATTTTTGCGTTTAAATATAGATTTTTGAGCATAGCTGGGTGTATTTTATCTAAACCCGGTGAATTTTTTTGCTATCACTCAGTGTAGTTTCCAGTTCTTCTAGAGTTAGTTCTTGGTTGTAAGGTGCGTTAGTAGGGTCATTGTAGTTTATAGGTATTTGTTCTCTTGGTCTTTATGGTGTAGGAATTGACGGTTGTAGTTTTGAGTTGCAGATATAGATGCAAAGTGGTTGTTGAGGACTTCTGCAATTTGGACTGGATCAGTGAGTAGACTATCTTGCTGTTGTATTTGTTTGAAACCGCTGTATGATCTTTTGTTGTTTATTTTCCTAACTTGAATCCAGATTACGTCTGTTGGTGTGTTACTGTTAATAATTTCGACGAATTCGGACCATTTTTACTTGCTTTTTGTTCTGTTTTCTTGCAAGAACTCGTTTCATTTTAAATTCAATGAGGTTAACCAATGACGGATGTTTGTGGTGTTTCCGTAATGCTCGCTTTCGTTCAGTGATTGCCGACCGTATTTCGTGACACCACCAAGGTACGTTTCGTTTTCTTGATGTTGGATTGCTTTGCGGAATAGTAGTTGTTGCTGCGTTGATTATGTCTTCAGTAAATTTAACTACGGTTGTGTCTATGTCATTGCTGTCAGTTATATTTAGCTTTGAGGTCAGGTTTTGAAAAGAAGCCCAGTCTGCTCTTTCTACTTTCCATTTGCTAACGTGTTCCGATTTCATTTGAGTTAAACTATTAAAGGTTATGATAATTGGGAAATGGTCACTCGCGCATAAGCCTTGATGGATGTCCCAATTTATGTCCGGTAGTAAGGAGGAGGTGCATAGTGTGAGATCTATTGCAGAGTAAGTATCTCTGGAAATACTGAAGTGGGTAGCTTGGCCGTCATTTAGAAGGACAAGATCATCACAGTAGATGTTCGATTTGAATACCTCTAATGTTATTGTTGACGGATCCCCATATTTCGTGATGTGCATTAAAATCGTCAATAAGTATGTAAGGTTTTGGTATTTGTGTGAGTAATTTTTCGAGGTCTGTCGCGTTATAGGCTCCATGAGTTCCAGGCGGTAAGTAGATGTTGCAGATATTTATGACTTTATTTGGAGGAAGTGTTAATTTGACTGCGACAGCTTGTATGTAGGTGGTTAATTGTATTTCTTTGGAGATATACGAATCGTCAACTGCTATTAGGATTCCTCCAGATGCTTTAGCTCCACCAGTGTAGTCTTTGCGATATATTAAATATTTGTTTAGTGTAGCTTTCTGTGTTGGGAGGAGGTTAGTTTCTTGAACTGAGATTACTATGGGATTATCATATATGTATTATAACTATATGGCCAATCCCTATAAGAGGCAGTGGTTCCGATGAAGTGAGACGGATAGACATCGGGTAGAGGCACTTCAGTTGTTTTGCGCAGATGCATCAATTAGTGTTTACCGTGTTTACTGTTCAGATTGGTCCATATTACCACCAAAAAAGTCGCATTTGCGCAAAACGAACAAAATACTTCCAAATCTGCACCGTGATGTTGGGACGTTTTTTTCATATCCATTTGGCTATATATGTATACTACATATATGGGGATTATACGAATTAATTAGTTGTTTCAGTTCTTCGATGTGTTTAGAAAATCCATTCGAATTTCACTGGATGATATGAGCCATTTTATTAGGTGTTAGTATCTGAATCATTCGTCTGCTCGTCTGATAGCAGATATGATGATTCGAGTTGGTATGTTATTATGTTAATTATTTTCGTCAATCTTATTTTTAGTGTTCGATCTACAATTTTGTTGTGTATAATTTTCAAAGTTTCTAATAGTTGTTTTGGATCTTTAATATACGATGTGCTGAGTGTTAAAATGTCGTTTGTTTCTTGAGCTTCTTTAAGAAATTTCTGTAATTGGTCTGTTGATAATGGGAATTTGGGGTCTGACGAATCGATGATTTTTCTGAGAAATTCCAAGGCTGGATCGAAGTTACATTTCTCTTTTCCAATTGTTTTGCTTTTCTTTGTTCTTTTTTCGGTTTTCTGGGGTTTTTCATGACTTGTTTTTTCATCTGAGTCATTGATATTTTCGCTTGTGGAGGACATATGGGCTCGTTTATTTTGTTTGGTTATTTCTTCAATTTATGGGTTTGCGGTTGTTTCCGTAGCCATTTTTTCATTGGTTGTTGGTGGAATACTTTGGTTTTCTTGAGCCTGTTATTGCGGTTCGAGGTTACTTGCTAGCACATTACTATATGCTAGGTTGCCAGTCTTGGGTTGATTTTCCTGAGTCTGTTCTTGCGGTTCGTGGCTTCCGGCTAGCACGTTACTATATGTTAAGTTGCCATTCTTGGGTTGACGCTTCGTGCACACGGCGATCAGGTGTGTTCATTACTACCGCAGTATGAACACGTCTTTGGTTGGTCTGCATACGTGATCATAGCACGATTTCCTTGTACGTATAGGAACGATGGTATATGCTTTTTTAAGTTGATTCGTGCTACACGGTTTCCGTTCTTTATTTTGGTACCGCCTACTGCGTAATCGCTGCGTAGTCGCTTCGAGTCTTGAATGGTTAAAACATCACCGTATGTTGATAGTGTTTCGAGAATATGGGTATTATGTAATTCGAAAGGCAGGCGTAGGATTCGTACCCGTCGTATACCAAGTCCAGCATGCTCGATTTTGATTCTAGTTATCTCTCCGTTTCCTTTTTTGATCTTGCTTTCACCGTTTAATTTTGCTAGGATGTTTTCACATGTAACATGGTCATCGAATTTAAGAAAGAAACCACTTGGTTCATTCTGTACACCAATTAACTTCGTATCTAAGTTCTGAGTGATAGCTTTGAGTGTATCAAATATCAAATTGAAACATTCTTTGATGGATGGTTTGTCTGTGACATCTTGTGAAAAGGAGCAGCACAATGTTACACGTAGGCTCATTTTAAATTGCTATGCGGTATATATGTATATATCATATATACCGTATGCATGTAATAATAAGAATTATTTTATTTACAACAATTAATTCAACCACACTCTATCACTACTTGTTTCAAACTCCTGAGTACATTTAAACTGCACTGAAAACACAAAATTGCTGCACACCTACGAGATAAGGCATGAGCGACACAGACATTTGTCTTAAGCGACATAGCATGCTTGTCTCCTGTCGCTCGTGTCGAACGACATGTAAGATAAATTTAAAAATTATATTATACATTTGAAAGAAATGGTAATCAAATAGTATGTATTATGGAAAATTTGATATAATAACTAAATTTAATAAGATGGTTCGGTTAAGATATTTGATAGTAGTTGTAAAAAGGTATATTTCAACTTTTAAGTAATTACTGTAGTTATAATAGTACCGAATATTGCCCTTTTAAAAACTATATCACTCAAAATTGTAAAAACTTTAATTAAATAAAATTACAGAATTTACGATAATGATGACGTAAGCAGAAACAACAACTAGAAATAGTTTACCTAATACCATCATTATTTTTTTGATATATTAAAATTTGGTCAAAACATTAAATGTAGAATTTCTCTTCTTTTTTCGTTATTAATCATTTCATTATAATAAGATAATCAAAAATAACAATAACGTAAAAGCCCCCATCCCGGAACATTATTTTTAGGTGTGTCATTAAACTGGCTTCAAAAAATTAATAAATAAATTAAACACCCATTTTTTTCTTAATAAGCATGAAACCAAGTTTTTTTAACACAATGAATATGTTTTTAAGAAAATATAACCCAAAAATTTTGATTTATTAATGTTTTTGTTTTATAATTTGTTGACATTTATAAAAAAAAAAAACGGACAGAATATATTAACACCTTTAAAAAATCAGCACGGACACCTAAAAAAGAACACGTATGTAACGTACATGAGATACATCACATACATCTTCTGCCATCTTTTCACAATAGTCAACTACATATAGTTCACTTTGATATTTATAAAGTGAATAGAGATGGGATTCTACACGGAATTTTCTCAGGAAAATTCCCAAAGTGGATAAAAACGGGGTAAAACCCGGGAAAATTCCCGAAAAGTGGGAATTAATTTTAATTTACTATTTAGCGTATTATTTTGGATTTATACTGTCAAAATCACTGCTTAATAACGAATATTTGCTAAATGTAAATAAAAAATCTTTAAACTAAGGTTACTATATAATTACACAAGGTAGGTAAGACGAAAAGAAAAGTAACATAATATTTTCAGTTAAATATGTTTAATTACTTTTGCTGACAAATTATTATAAATTGATTATAATGGCTTAATTTATGCTCCATTACTCCCATTGATCTGGTCAGCAATAGAATATTTCCAAAAAATTAGTTTTCGATACTTTTCGAAAACGTAAACTTTTGATTGTAAATATCTTGTAAATGGTGCATCGTAGCTAAAAATAACGAAATTTTTGAAGGCCTAAGTGAAGCAAGTTGTGGATATTCCGAACAAATTGGGACTATCAAAACCTACTTTTTGTTATCGAAAATTATCGATACCGAGTTAGTCATCATAAACTGATTATAATTGATTAATTCAGACCCATTAGTTAAATTAATTTTGTCACCAAGAAAATATTTTTTTCAGACCCATTAGTTAAATTAATTTTGTCACCAAGAAAATTCAGAAAAATTACGTTTTCAATACTTTTCAAAAACGTAAACTTTGATCGTAAATATCTCGTAAACGGTGCACCGTAGCTCAAAAATAACGAAACTTTTGAAGGCTTAAGCGTAGCAAGTTGTGGGTATTCCGAACGTATTGCGACTGTCAAAACCTACTTTTCATTATCGATACCGCGTAACTTGTCATAAATTGGTTATAACTAGTTACTTTAGGCTCTGTTAGCCCCATTGATCTGGTCAGTAACAGAACAATTTTTTTTAAAATTACTTTTCGTTAACTTTGGTCGAAAACTTTAATCGTAAATATCTCCTAAACCGTGCTTCGTAGCTCAAAAATAACGAAATTTTTGAAGGCTTAAGCGTAGCTAGTTATAGGTACTCTGAACATATTAGAACTATCAAAACCTACTTTTCGTTATCGAAAATAATCGATATCGAAAATAACGACATTTTTAAAATTTTAGTATCTAATTTTCGACATATTCGTTATCAACTTGTATTATAAAATTCTGTAAAATTGTTAGTAGCTTTTATTTCCAGTATTTTTCCTTTCATAATGACGGATTCAATTTAGGCGATTTTTATCCGCGTAAACTGAATCCCCGTGGTACGGATATTCACGTAAATTGAGGGACCGGTGTATATATGTATAAAATTAAGAACGAATTTGCAAAATAGTACAGCTAATTGTAAGTAATCGTTTTACCCAGGTTTTCGGAATTTTCCCCGGAAAATACTCAATAATTACACAAATGGGAATATTCCCGAGAAGATTCCCATCGGTTTTTCCCTAAAATTTTACGATTTTAAAGCAGTAAGTAAATATTTTAGACTCAAAAAGACATTAAAACTATTTATAATATAAATTTTTAGTTATTTTACGTACATAATTTAAGTTACATACAAAGGTTATATCTGTACTGAATAGAAATACATGTGAGTTTTTTCAGAGTTGCCATTTCGATTACAACCAAATTTTTATGATAGAAAATGTACTGGAAAAGGTTCTTTTCTTGAATGTAATGGAAATGGAAAACCAAGAAAAACACTTTCGGTTGAAGTAGCCTCAAGTACATATGCATATTTGTACCGCCTAACTGATAAATTAAAGAAAAATTAAAAAATTAAACTTGGGTAAAAAAATTTTTTTTGCTCATTTATGATGTTAATTTATGCATTAGATCAGATTTATCGAAAAATTAATATATAGTCTCATTTAAAAATCTATAAGTATATATCATAGCTCGAAAACCATAAGAGCTATAAAGCTCTTGACTATAGCAATCGGTTGCTCTCGTCAATATTTACAACTCTTGTTTGAACAATTTTTCGATTAAATCAACGGTTTGGCTGTAATAAAAATGGCAACTCTCGAAAAACCCACACAGTATATAAATTATATTTAAACCAAATAAAAAGGTGATTTAGCTCTTATAATCTCTTAACTGGACTAATAAAAATTACATGTATAATTTTATTGCGCTAACTTCGGAAATTAACTGGAAAATGTTAAAATTTATAAAGCATGTGTTTCTATAAATAAGCATTGATCAAGCGCAAAAGAGACACATTCAGCAAAAACTGTTTTATATATATATATATATATATATATATATATATATATATATATATATATATATATATATATATATTTAATTAAGTAAGGAAACATTAAATGCGAGGTGAATTTAACTTGGAAAACAATCATTCTCATTTTTTTGTTATCAGACGTTTCTTTCAGAAAAAACTTCATTAATATGTAAATATCAAAACTGTTCTAGTATTGGATCGCGTTCCATAATGGAGGCTTTTACGTTACTGGTATTGATAAAAATGTGAAAAAAGCTGAGAAAAATTTTTCTTTCATTTTGTTCAAGATTATGAAAGTTTAAAAGCCAAAAAATGATCCTTTAATTTTTTCAAAAATTCAATCGAATGAAACAAAAAAACCGCTGGATGGATTAAATTGAAACTCGGTGGCGTTTTTGTGGGTATATTGAACTGTAAAAGGCACACTTAACATTAATGGTTTGCTCGATATTTTTAATTCAGCGCTTGATTTTCCAAAAAGCCACCAAAAGCTCCTTTTTTTGATTTTTCAAATTCATGTAGAGTATGCAAAAAAAATTTTCTCCGAAAAAACAATGGCTAATCCTTGTAGAGTATTTATTCGAGTTTTTAAAACCCATCTTCAATTTTTTGTGTGATCATTGGTTACTGAGATATCGATGATCAAAGACGAAATGATCCTTTTCCATTCAAAGTCCGATATCTCAGCGAGAAGTGGTCGTAAAAAGGTCTAAGAAAAAGCAAATTAAAGCTGAATTAACAAGTTATCCGGTCCATATGGTGGTTAAGTCGGAAAATTTTTTTCCAAGTCCGTGGACCAAAAAAAGGAACCGAAAAAATTTCGAAATTTTTTTTTTCAATGTATATATTAGGATTGTGCGATACGCGTTGCTTTGAAAATTTTTTTATTGTAAGATTTCAAAACTTGAAACTCCCAGCTTTAAATTGCTTTGCTTACAACTCCGATATGACCATTCTTCACGAAGATACAGCCATTCGAAAAATCGCTAAAAATTTGGAATTTTTTTTTGAACCTTTAATTTTTTCCGCTAGTGTATGTTTCAAATCAAATATTTTAAACGTCAACCAGGAACCTAAAAAAGTAACAATTAATACAATAAATTCTAATCAACGCGTAATAAACTTAACTAGTACGGAATTCAATGCAGCCGAAATAAACCTCTTAAATAAAGGACCTAAATATATCATATACCTAATTTAAACCATAAAAACCTTAAAGAATTTAGCTAAAGAATCAATTAAAAATATATTAAAAGAAGACACACCATCAGTTGGGGCGAACCTGGACAGTAGGGGCGAATCTAGACAGAGCTGCCTCTCGATATTTCTTCGTCAGTGTTATGACCGTATAACGTCATAGATCAATTTATGCTACTGAATTTTGTCAGTTATGAGTTAGTCATCAAAGAAAAGCGGTGAACGTGACATCTTTGTATTTTGTTATTTTACAGGCGCATTGTTTACAATTTTTAAAAATAACGCGCGTTTTGAAATCTTATAAAGAAACTGCTATACAAAAAAAACAGTTATATATATAAAGTAGGGACTGGCAACAAAATGTTTGGCGTTTTTTTGACAATATATGTACCAAAAATGAAAGCTGTATTGTGCTTCATTTTTTTTAGCGAATTTTCAGAATGAAAATTCAGCTATTACAGCAGCTCTTATGGTAAGACCTAAGCCCGGGACTATGGCAGAAATTTGTTTTGGAGCCTCTAGAACCCGAAAATCTACTTCACTAAAATTTATATATATATAAATATATATATATGTATTTATGTGTGTACACGATAACTCTCGAACAAAACGTTTAATGCTTATGAAATTTGGTGTGTAGGTTTGAATTCGATTTCGCTCGCCTAAGTTCGTTAGCCAGACACATCCGATGCCACAGACCGGATATTTTGGGCTTTAAAGTCTTTTTTTGTGTTTTTTGACCAGAATTTATAACTTTTTCAAAAATTTTGTTACACTATCAAAAAAATTGTAAGAAGTTATATTAGCGAGCTTTTTAAACTTTTCCTCTGTATAAATTGGTTTTCAAGAAAAATCAAAAATAATTTTTATATAGAGTCTCTTTTTATCGTGTTATCTCCTTCTGTTGCATTGGAAAAATCCTATTTTTATTTATTTTGATTATACACGTATTTTAAGGGTATTACTACACTTAGTACTTCTACTACCTATCATATTTCAAATTTCTTTGGATAAATATTCAGAATAATGCCTTAATAAATTTCTACGGTTATATAAATGTAATATTATTAAATTTAATTAATTAAACTATAATATTTCTTTGATTAAATAAAATTTTAAAATTATATTTTTGGTAGTGCACAAATAGCCTTATGCATTTGTAAACATAATATCTCTAGTACAAGTAGATTAGATTTGTTATTTTGTTTTCGGAAATTTATTTTTGCTTTCAAATTCAAATTGTAGTAGAATTGATTTTTTTTGCCCATTAACTGCACATTATTTTAATCTCTTTATTTAACACATTACGTTAAAAAATTATAATAATATTTTTAATATTATTAATATTTTTAATAATTTAATTATTTAAAAAAATTCTTTAAATATATTTAATAATTTTTTATTTTAAAAATTCTATTGTGTCAGCGTTTTTAACCAGATAGCACCACAGGTATGTACAATACTGCCAAATTAGCTTGAATTTAAACTAATATTTCAACAATCAGAATTTCAAATCAACTCGTCTTTGTGTTGAAATGTTGACATATAGATTCGGTGCTGATATTTGACTGATATTTGAGAAAAATAGGTAATAATTCATGTTAATTTATATATTACATTTTTAAAATCAAATAGTAATTAATATTTGTCCTATTATTTGTTTTTTGTTTTGTTTTATATAGGTAAAAAATTTAAAACCACATTAAAAATTACATGAAACCGTGAAGCAAATGTTATTTATATACGAGAAGAATATAGCTAAAATAAAAAAGAAAATATAAATTCTAAACAGGCAATTATTAATAGAATTTGTCAACCTAATAAGGTAAATACATATCTATTAAAAACTGTGGATTTTGTGATTGAATTTTTTCTAATAATTTGAATGTACATGTTAAAAGGTTATATCAACAGCAATACTTTTATGTATTATAAATTCCTATTTAAAACATGGATGGTGAATTTAAAGATATAATAAGAAGAAAAAGAGAACACACAGTAAACTAAAAACTTGGATTAAGAAGGAAAACATCAACTAAGTACATGCCGGATAAGCCCTTGAATAAAGGTCCAACTTTGGTTTTGTTTCCGTGTCGAATGGTTATTTTCTTCAGCAAGAGAATTTAAAAAGGTAAAATCGTCGGTACACAGAAAGAGTGACACAGTTCAAAAAAAAAAAAAAAAACAGCTACTTCAATATCTCTATTCAAAAGTTTTATTATTTACTTCAAAAGTTATCATAGTTTCGGATTTCTAAAATTTTCAAAATTTTTTTGGAGATAACCCGTTGGTACTCACCTTGTATTCCAACAATAAAAATAACAAGTTAATTTTGATAACATTAAAGATTTTGATAAAAAAAATTCGCTACTTTGAAGTAAGGAAAAAACGACAAAACCGCCTTCTAGCGGTTAATTTTGGAAGTAGCAATATGTCGTTCTGGGACATAAAAATATGCAAATTTTGCTATACATTTACACAATAAACTCGAAAATGTAAATTTTTGAGTTGTCACTCTTTCGGTGTACCGTCGAAATGTTTTGTTACGTTTGGAAAATAAATTCCGTTCTAAATTTTTTTTCGTAACCGTTAAAAAATTTAGCTCAAAATATTAAATTCAGTATTGGTAAGGCAAAGATTCTCAGTTGCGCCTCTGGTGGTAAAATTAGAACTAGTGTCAAGTAAAAATACGTATATGTTTAATTGGTGATAAAAATACACATAATTTGTATAATAGATATTTCACCGGTCTTTTCTCTCACCGGCCCTGTACATAAACGTATCTGTTATTAAAATACCCCTGTCGCAGCATCCTGCATAACATAGTGAATTTCCATTTACAAAAGTACGTTTTTCTTGGAAACTAGTTGATATAGAGTAATTGTAAATAAAAAAAACTTTATGTGATTTTTCCGCCTCATTCCGCCAAATTTTTTTCACGAAACGTTTACGCGATATTTTTTAAAAATAACATGTTTCGTTTTTGAGTTATCGTGCGGACACACACACGTATATATATATATATATATATATATATATATATATATATATATATAAGTTTACTAAGTGTCTGCACGATAACTCAAGAACGAAACATCTTATTTTTAAGAAATTTCGTGAAAACGTCTACGGTTTTTTGGACATTTTTTTTGAAAAAATTTGGCGGAATGAGGCGGGAAAATCACATCACAAGTTTTTTTTTATTTACAATTACTCTATATCAACTAGTTTCCGAGAAAAACGTACTTTTGTAAATGGAAATTCGCTATGTTATGCAGGATGCTGCGACAGGGGTATTTTTTTATAAATTGATTAACAAAAAATTGTCTATAGGTGAGGCGAATTCATACACCATGGTGCGTCAATATAAAAAAAAAAAATAGTGGGTATAAACTACATAAACTTTTCCGACTTAACCACCATATGGACCGGATAACTTGTTAATTCAGCTTTAATTTGCTTTTTCTTAGACCTTTTTACGACCACTTCTCGCTGAGATATCGGACTTTGAATGGAAAAGGATCATTTCGTCTTTGATCATCGATATCTCAGTAACCAATGATCACACAGAAAATTAAAGATGGGTTTTAAAAACTCGAATAAATACTCTACAAGGATTAGCCATTGTTTTTTCGGAGAAAATTTTTTTTGCATACTCTACATGAATTTGAAAAATCAAAAAAAGGAGCTTTTGGTGGCTTTTTGGAAAATCAAGCGCTGAATTAAAAATATCGAGCAAACCATTAATGTTAAGTGTGCCTTTTACAGTTCAATATACCCACAAAAACGCCACCGAGTTTCAATTTAATCCATCCAGCGGTTTTTTTGTTTCATTCGATTGAATTTTTGAAAAAATTAAAGAATCATTTTTTGGCTCTTAAACTTTCATAATCTTGAACAAAATGAAAGAAAAATTTTTCTCAGCTTTTTTCACATTTTTATCAATACCAGTAACGTAAAAGCCCCCATTATGGAACGCGATCCAATACTAGAACAGTTTTGATATTTACATATTAATGAAGTTTTTTCTGAAAGAAACGTCTGATAACAAAAATTTGAGAATGATTGTTTTCCAAGTTAAATTCACCTCGCATTTAATGTTTCCTTACTTAATTATAGAAAATATATATATTATATATATATATATATATATATATATATATATATATATATATATAAAACAGTTTTTGCTGAATGTGTCTCTTTTGCGCTTGATCAATGCTTATTTATAGAAACACATGCCGTAGAGAGAGTTCCCATTTTTATTACAGCCAAACCGTTGATTTCGGCAACTTTACACCGAGATAAACCATATTTCAAAAGAATAAGACTTATTTATTTTAGTATATATATATATATATATATATATATATATATATATATATATATATATATATATATATATATATATATATATATATAGGGTAAAATAAATGTCTTAAAATATTCTTAACTATTAATTTATCGATTATATAATAGCCGTTATTATTCGCTATTATTTTTATGTTATTTATTTCTACAGTTGTGACAAGGTAGACCATTTTGTAAAAGATTTTCCACAAAAGCCGGTGAGTAATCAACGAGATGAAGCGAATGTGAAAAAGATTGAGAATCATAAAATAAAAGATGAAGACTACAAGATAATATCAATAAATGATGAATTAATCGAAGATTTCGTAGATTTAGGAAGTAACTGTTCAACTATGACAGAATCGATGGCGAAACGGCTAAAATTGAAATGGCTACCACATCAGGTAACGGAGAGAGGATTTGGTCAAGGTTCTACACAAAGCATAGGTAGGGAAGAGTGGTCCCATACCGACAGCTCAAATGGTAAAGGCCATAAATGTGCCAAAAATCAGTTTTTTGCTGTGTTCAAAGTTGTATTTTGTAGAGGGATAATTTTTATATGTTTCACGCCGGTTGGTGGGGTTTGTGGGTATCATCAAGTTAGAGATACTGAGGCGAAAGTAAAAATGTACGTTTTCGACGTGTTCAGAAATGGTGGTCCGAAACCAACCTCCATATGGTCTGAAACCGACCCCCTAATATCTTCATTAAATTCCGAAAATAAACGAAATTTTGAATTCTTATCATTAGAGAGCGGAATTATATGCACAAAAATATTGAAAAATATGCAATAAAATATGCACGATTTTATGGTAAAATATGGACCAATTTTTTCAAAATATGCACAAATATGCAGTAATGAATGTAAAAATATGGTTCAATAATCTTGATGTAAGTAATAATTTTGATGTAAAATAACAAAAACAGAATTTTTTCTAAAATCTAATACATAAATAAGAGCATAAGGTACTTACAAGCAGGGCCAGATTACCCCTAAGTGCCGCCCTAGGCACCGTGAAAAATACTGCCTTTGCCTTTTGCTTAAAAAGAAAAAATCGTATATTTCCTATATTTTTTCGAATTTTTCCTAAAAAGACTAACTGACGAGCAAGAAAAAAAAACGAAGGCTTGAATACGCCTAGTGGGTAATTCGGCCGTGCTTACAAGTTTTTCACAAACTTTACAGAAAGCAGTGTTATTTTTTGTATCAAAATTTGAAGTTCTGGGATAGATTTTATCCAAGACTGAATTAATAGTATCTTTATTTTTGGCATTTTGAATAAATTTTTTGCAGGCACAAACAGTATTTCAAGTTAGCCAGAAAACAAAGAAGTTGAAAACTTTGTACGTTGTTCATTTAAATATGTATAAATTAAAAAATAATCCATTAACAAAGTAGACCCTAAAAAGTACATATAAAAAGCAATAATGAATAACCTACTTTTTTTTTATTGGTTAATTTAAAAATGAAAGTTCAATTAGTGCTTGTGTTCGTGAAAAAAATCTGCTACGAAACGTTTTGTAACGGAGCTTGCACCATTACGAAGCAGAAGGTTCTGATTCAACAAAATTAACGCATGTTAAATATTTTTTCATGGCTTTTCTCTGGTTTTTCACAGCATAAATTCTTAACTTCTGAGCTACATTCACATCTGCATATTATGGAATAGAAAACAAACAGTCACTAACAAGTAAAGGTACTGAGGCCAGACCTATCGATTTTGATGAAACTTAAATACTTATGTTGTAAACACTAAAAACTAAAGGACACGTATTTTTTTATCTGCGGAGAAATGGTTTGAAAGGTTGAAATCGTCCTCTAAAAATTGGGGTAAAAATTAAATTTTTCAAATATCTCACAGACAGTAAGAGATAGAGCAGAAATTAGCATAATTGCTCTTTTTTAAAGAGCTATCTATTGATATGAAATTTGTTCAAATTACATCAACAGGGGTGGTTGGAGATTAAAATTTGGGGGTTAATTTTGCAAAAAAGGGGTGAAAAATAAACAATATAAAAATTTTGTTTAGAGATTTGAAATCTACGTCAAAAAATCTAATCGACCTGTTTTTGCTCAATGTCCTAATATTAAGTCTAGGGGTGGTTAACTAGGGGGTGACTGTGTCGAATAGTCTTACTACTTGGGTAGTTCAAGAAGTTCTTGTTCTTGGAAAATAGTTTAAGACAATTAGAATAGTGTAGAAATGAAATTCTCGGATTCGAAATTCAGTTTGAGCAGCATTGGTGAGGAAGTGAGTCACCTTCTTAAATTACCTAATAGTATACATACACTAATTTTTGCTATTAACACACTGACAGTGTGTTATATGTAGGTAATAATGTAACAATAAGTGGTTCTGAATTCTGACTATCATATATAAGGTTTCTATTAGGTTTCCATCCATTTAGAAAATATCGTTATTTTCGGTATCGATAATTTTCAATAACGAAAACTATAATATCCATTAAAAAACAAGCCTAATAAAAACCTTACATACGATAGTCCAACTTCAGAATCACTTATTCTGACATTATTACCCACTATGAGTGTGTCAATAGTAAAAATGAGTGTATATAAACTAGTATATAATTTAAGAGGGTGACTCACCCTCTCTTCAGTGTTGCTTAAACTGAATTTTGAATTCTAGAATTTCATTTCTACGTTATTCTGTCTTAAACTATTTTCCACGAAGAAGAACTTCTTGAACTACCCAAGTAGTACAACTATCCGACACAGACACCCCCTAGTTAACTAACTATCCCTAGACTTAATATTAGGACATTGAGGAAAAACAGGTCAAATAGACTTTTTTATGTAGATTTCAAAACTCTAAACAAAATTTTTATATTATTAATTTTTCACCCCCTTTTTACAAAATTAACGCCCAAATTTTAATCAACAACCACCGTTGTTGATGTAATTGGAACAAATTGCATATCAATAGATAGCTCTTTAAAAAAGAGCAATATCGCCAATTTAAACTTTTGCTCTATCTCTTACTGTTTTCCAGATATTTGAAAAATTAAATTTTTACCCCAATTTTTAAAAGGCGATTTCACCGCTTCGTGTCTTACGTGTCCTTTAGTTTTTAGGGTTCTACAACATATTTACGTTTCACCAAAATCGATAGGTCCGGCCTCGGGATCTTTACTTCTAAGTCAAATTGAATTTTTGGGTCATTTGGGAAACCCTTAGTCGAACGCGTATTAACTATATTGAATCATAGTCCTAGAGTCCATAACGCTGCAAGCTCCGTTACAAAAGGTTTTGTAACAAAATTTTCTTCACGAACAAAAGCAATATTAACGCCTTTGTTTCCAAATTTTTCTTTTTTTAAATGTTTTTGGCATCAACACGTTTATTACCAAGCTAAAAATATAGACTTTGTGAGATGGCCAAATGTTTTATGTTAAATAAATAGGTCCTTATATTTGTCATGCGATATCGCGTGATTGGCCATTTTGAAAGTAGCTATATCACGGGATATCGCTTGATCAGCAATGAAAGTGTTAAATGAGTTTAATAAAAATTTTAAATATATATGTAAAATTGCTATACTTTTTTCTTGCTCGCCAAAACTTTAGGAGTACTAAATATTCACTTTTCAAGAATTATTCTGCTGATTTCAGTGTAAAATAGGAGAGCATAATTCTGTTTCGTTAAGGAGAGAACCCCTCCGGATAAGATAGGTAAATCTGCCCAAGGCCCAACCTGGATCGGGAGTACCATGGTAGCGTTCGCCCTTGCACATGTATTCCATAGCTGCAATATCAGATCAAGGTAGCTTTGCGTTTTCGAATTGTATCAAAATGTTCAATTTTGGACTTTTCCCGATTTTCCACTTCCCCCCCCCCCAAGTGCATAAGTATTATACATATGCATGTAGGGTTCTAAGTGATCCATAAGAGAGTGCATGCAGCTCTCTAAAACACGGTGTTTAGAAGAAGATATTTGCAAAAATTTCTAAATGACCTATAAAAACACACAAAACGCGACCTTGGACCAAAATAAGACATAGATTGTTGAAATCTACGCCTTTGAATTAGTAAATATATGCCAAAAAATGTTTCGCAAAATTGGGCCAAGTAAGGCTAAATTAAGGATTTAAATACAAGGGGCTCTATTAACACTAGGTGTTGCAGCCGCCTTAGTGGGCTTATTTGCCATAAAATATGACGACGCCTTCCTCTGACCCTTAAAAAAAGCAAGTGTGTGTGTTAAGGCTCATTACCAGTGTTTTCATCAGTGTGAAAAGGTCTCACAAAATATCATAAATCAAAAAACATGACCTCCGTCACAAAAAGGTAAACCGAAAAGTTAAAAACAAGTTATCCTTGAATTTTTATCGTAGTCGGGGAACAGTTTCGTTAAGAACACATGCTTCTGAAGGTTCCCTACCCCTAACTTATCTTTATCCACACTTAACGAGCCATGCCATTTTCCGGGAGGTAGGGTGGAAACCTAGTGAGCGTGTTATTTTTTAATTTTTGATGTTTTGCAAGACCTTTCCAGGAGGAAACACTGGCTATGAGATTTTATCACGACAGCACGCGTACTTTTAGTTAAACTGACAGGAAAGCTTTGTGATTTCCTATGGCTGGATAAACCCATTAAAACGACTATAAAGCCGCGTGTCTGGACTCTAGAGCTCTTTGCATTTACAGAGCACTTGCCCTGGTACAACTCGAAAAGACAAAGCCTAATTTGGCTCAACATTGCCAGATATTTTTTGAAATTTTTTTACTAATTCGAAGCAATATTATGTCACCTAGCCTATGTTAGTCAGAATAAAGTAAGAATTTTAACAATATCACCCCCATTTAAATTATTTCAGATGCTTTTCAATGCTTTTTAGTGGCAATGCTTGTCTGTCTACCCCACTGGTTTTTTCACGACGTCACCTTGCCTATATTACTCAGAGTAACCTAAGGATTCTAATGATACAATACACATTTAAATCGGCTCACATGTAGTTGCCGTCATCGATCACCTAACAAGGAGTCGATTTTGATCAGAGATATCACAGTCAGCACAAATGTTGAATAACTTGTTGTAAACGATGACATCAGTAACAATTCAATTAAAAACACATTAGTACATTCGTTTAGGGGTTTTTGAAAGGGTTCTCATCATATCAGTGTAAAGATAAGTTGGAGGTAAGGAACCTTCAGAAGCATGTACCCTCAACAAAACTGTTCAGTAACTGCGATAAGAATTCAACGATAACTTGTTTTTAACTTTTCAGTTTAGCTTTCTGAGATGAAGGTCATGTTTTTTGATTTATGATATTTTGTGAGATCTTTCTACACTGATGAAAACACTGGTAATGAACCTTAATCGCACACGTTTACCCTTTTAAAGGTGAGAGGAAGGCGTCGCCATATTTTATGGCTAAACAAGCCCACTAAGGCGGCTACAACACTGACAAGGAAAGGTTTTGAACTGTCAATTCGCAATTTTGATGAAACTTGGTATATGTGTAGTACAAGCGAAAGTAACAGACCCGTACTTTTTTTATCTGCCACCATCGCCATTTAAGGGATGAAATCACCCCTCAAAAATTAGGGTAAAATTTTAATTTTGCTTCATTACTTGGAAACGACGACCGATAGAAAAAAACTTTAAATTAACAAAACAATTTTTAGGGAGCTTTCTATTGATGTGTATAAATCCAGGGTCGGACCTACTGGAGGGACTGTTCAGGTAACATTGAGGGTAAATTTTGAAATAGGGGGAATATGTTTCAGTATATTAAAATTTGAATAGCATATATGAAAACTACATGAAAAATACTAGTTTACCTGTTTTTGCTCAAAGCTGTAATTTAAAGTCCAAAATCTCAAAACTGGACAGCTAATCTGAAGTGCCAATCGTAATTTTACTGACAATCAGCAAAATAAAAATATTTTTATAAGGTTTTCCGCAAGTGAATTGTCTGGTAATTAATAACTGGCTACAATATATCAAATTATACTTGTTGATGTCTGACTAAAACTTTAAATTTTATACAAGTAATATTAAAATTTGATTTTGTTAAATTATGCAAGAATATTATTGCATATAGTTATAGAAAAAATTAACTTTATAAAATACTTCTTTTTTGTCAAATAATAAGGATAAGGAAATTTGTTCTAGTTTGGATGGAATGGAAAAAAAAAATTATAAAAGTTTTAATATCTTTAATTTAAAATAGTTTACAATAATAAAATAAGGCGTATATAGTATTCTATGGCTTATGATCCTCACAATAATGATACTGTTCAAAAAAATGTTTTAAACAAAGAAATTTTTGACACCAAACACATCTTACAACAGCTGGTTCTCCACAAATATGACATTTCGGTTGAGTATCTACATCGATTTTAAAAAACATATATTCGACGGGATTAACGAGGTAACCTGGTCTTTGTTCTATGTATCCGCTCTTATACCAGGCGTATTTTCATTCTTATCAACCCGCTCTAAAGCGGGGTGATGAGAACTGATTATGTGCTAGGGAGTAGGGATTGTATTTTTATGATAGTATTCCTAGAATGTAGATCAATATCACTGTCTGATATAATAATTAAGTCAGACAATGTTCGAACGAAATTCTTCCAAAACCGGAAGCCATATACATCTAATGGTTGTAAAAGCGCTGTTGTTTTTGGCGATATGCTTAATATTTTTACTTCTTTATCTTCAGGAATGATATTTTTCACGACAGCTGGGCACTGACCACTCCACGAGTCAAGTAATAATAAACACTTTTTTTCGGTTTGTGGTAAATATATATTTTGAAACCACTCTTTAAAATGGTCTGTTGTTATCTTTCCTGATTTAGAAGTCGAAACATATACATTCTTTGCTTTAAATAATAACTGCTGAACTCTAGGACCCAGTTGTCCGGTACGTTCTTTTAAAACTAAAAATAAGGGAGAAAGTAACTGACCCTCGGCTGAAATTGTTGGCTGTATAGTATAACTGTGTGTTGTTGCTGACAGCGATTGAATAACTTTTTCGACTTTTTTAGCACCCTTTTCCGTTAATGTTCGACCTGAATGTAATTCTAAATTAAAACCACTCTGATCGGAATTAAAAACGTTTTGCAATTTATAAACAATTTATAAATTTCAAGATTGGGTTTCACTTCCTTAATAAAGGATTCACATATTTCACTTAAATTGGAAGATTCTTGGCTTGATTTAGTAACGAATTTTGTAATTTTTCGTCATACTATTCCAAAATGCTTCTTAAATGTAAGTAGCCATGATTTCGACGCCTTAAATTGAAAAAAATCAATTGTATTCCTGGCGTCTAGTACCCATCGTCGAAGATCCATGTCATGAATAATCGCTCCTCTATCTACTGCACCTTTAAAATTATTTAAAACATAATGATTAATGAAAATTACTTTGTCTCTCTTACTTCCGCCTTCTTCAACTTGCTTTTCCCACCGATATAACTGCTTCAAATGTTTCACTCTTCTGAAATTTTTTTGTACTGTTTCAAAAGATTTTCTTTTTTTGCACTGCTTTTCCAGAATTTAACAGCTTCTTCTTTATATTTGAAATCTACAAAATCTTGTTCTCCAAATGAACATGATGGTTCATCAACTTCTCTGGATATGTTTTCATCTGATTCCTCATCATAATCACAAAAGAAATTTTCACTCTGTTTCAGGGTATTTTGGTTAAATTCAGAATTAAATGCTAACATTAAATCATGTTCAATAATAAACGATGTATCTTCAGTTGATTGAAAAATTAATTCCTTAAGTATATCATGTAATTCAATCTCCCGGTATGTTATCGGGTATGAAACGAAATTTGTTATTTGAAATGTTGTCATTAACATATGAATGACAGTAGCTAAATTAATATTCACCACTCTGAACACAATTAAATAAAAAAAATTTAAAAAAATTATAACACTACAACAAATTCACAAATACTGAAATTTAACTAAAGCACGAAATGCAGCTCCAGACTTTTTATATAGTTTTTGTTTAAGCCACTTATTAATTATAAGGCAATTCATTTGCTGAAAACCTTATAGAAATATTTTTATTTTGCTGATTGTCAGTAAAATTACGATTGGCACCTCAAATTAGCTGTCCAGTTTTGAGATTTTAGATTTTAAATTACAGCTTTGAGCAAAAACAGGTGAACTAGTATTTTTCATGTAGTTTTCATATATGCTATTCAAATTTTAATATACTGAAACATATTCACCCTATTTCAAAATTTACCCTCAATTTTACCTGAACAGCCCCTCCAGTAGGTCCGACCCTGGATTTATACACTTCAATAGAAAGCTCTCTAAAAATAAAGTGTTTTGTCAATTTAAAGTTTTTTTCTATCTGTCGTCGTTTCCAAGTTATCAAGCAAAATTAAAATTTTACCCCAATTTTTGAGGGGTGATTTCATTCCTTAAATGGCGACGGTGGCAGATAAAAAAAAGTACGGGTCTGTTACTTTCGCTTGTACTACACATATACCAAGTTTCATCAAAGTTGCGAATTGACAGTTCAAAATCTTTCCTTGTGAGTGTCACTAGAGTCCCTTGTATTTAAATCCTTAAATTAGCCTTACTTGGCCCAATTTTGCGAAGTATTTTTAGACATATATTTACTAATTCAAAGGCGTAGATTTCAAAAATCTATGTCTCATTTTGGTCCAAGGTCACGTTTTGTGTGTTTTTATAGGTCATTTAGAAATTTTTGCAAATATCTTCTTCTAAACACCGTGTTTTGGAGAGCTGCTTGCACTGTCTTATTGACCTCTTAGAACCCTACATCCGTATACAGGTGTCCGGAATATAAGTCTCCGTACGAAAGCAGTGGGCAGATCTCACTTATGTAATTAATATTTGCCAACAAATTTGAACCAAAAGTGTTTTTAACAGAAAAAATTTGATACTAAAAAAAGGGGCCTTTAAAAATTTTTTTTTAATCCGGCTCTGACCATTTCATGTTTGTAAGATAATTTTATGTTTTTAAAAAAAAAAAAGAAATCTGGAAATAACCATTTTTAAAAACAGCAATGAAACGTACCATGCGTACATTTTGTATAAAGATATATAAACATTGGGTAATGTGAACAATAAATACTTATTACTTAAAAGTAAATACTAGTCCAGTAAAGTAAATACTGGTTAAGTAAAGTATTTACTTAAAATTATGAGAATAATGTTGCACTATACCTTATAAGTAAATACTTAAAATTATCAGTATTTGCGCATGTGTACTTGCAGTATAAGAATTTCTTTTACTTAAATTTAAGTAAATACTATACCACTCACGTATATTATTAAGACTAATTTATAACATAAGTGGACTGAATTTTCCGAATTTGAATTTGAATATTGTTCGAATTAATTAATATTCAAATTTAATATTATTTTTCGAATTGAATTTTTTTTAGAATAATTCCGAGTTTTTTGGATATTTCTCAAATAGTTGAAAATTTTGTCGTATTATTTGAATTTTTTGCAGAATTCACCTGATATTTGATTTGAAATTCCAGCTAAACTGAATATGGGCTGCAGACCGAAAACTCCGCAAGTTCAAGATCGATACACGCAGTATTTTCTAAAACATTTTTTAAGGACTGTAAAGAACTGGATATAGGAAAATGTTGAAAAGCACTCAATTTTATATTCAGCAGCATTAATATGATAATTATATAGACGAAACTTAAATATTCGCTCGCTTTTCCTTCATCCCTTTTAATGAGTATTAAAAAGTTAAAGGTTATAAAATTTAAGATTAACCCCGAACATAATTTTCCATAGGGAATTTAATCCAACATAAATTATAGACTATTATATTCACTGCTATAGAAAAATGTTATAAGTCACCAAAATATCATCGCCGTGATTGTCGTTCTAAATACATCTATTGCACTGTCCATAAATGTATTTTAAACAAAAAATTATATTTTTTGTACTTAACTATTTGTATTTGTTTACTTATAAGAAAAGCTACGGCATAAAAATACTAATATTTAATAAAAAAAAAATTATAAGTATAAAATTTAAGGTTACTCCAAAGGTACCTTGAAAATCATGCAGTATTTACTTATAAGTATAAGTAAATGCTGTCTTTTATTCACACATTTTTCAGTAATTACTTAGGTGGATCAGTATTTGCGTATAGTTCTCAGTAAATACTTATCAACAAAAGTAAATACTGAAAAAGTAAAAAGTAAACAAAATACTGAAATTTTATTCTCATATTTATAAGTAAATACTTAAAAAATAGTAAGTAAAAGTAATTACTTATTTTTATTCACATTACCCAGTGTACAATGTGTCTCAAAAAATTCAACCGAAAAGTTGAAATACCGAGACATTATCGCCGACTTATCGTAAGCTACAGAAGGTTTTCTAAAAATATTTTTACACAGAAATATGCGATTAAATTGAAACTTAACATAGCTATAACTCTGTAATTAATGGTTTTTAGAGAGAAATGATAACAATACTTGGTCCGTTCCAATTTAAAATGTTACAATAAAAATCTGAATTTCGATAAAAGTATCGCTTACGATAAGTCGGTGGTAATGGCTCGATATTTTTTATATGTACAATAATGATTATGAATAATATTAATAGATTTGACTGTTACTTTATGGTATTCGATATTTGTAAATAATAAACAAATACTTTACTTTGCAAAATACCACTTTTATTTTTGAAACTGTGACAATATTGTTTCGAATCGTTACTTCATTTTCAAACAGTTGTCCGTTTAAAAATAAACTAACGGTTCGAAACAACATTGTCACATTTTCAAAAATAAAAGTGATATTTTGCAAAGTAAAGTATTTGTTTATTATTTACAATTATGAATAAATTCATTTTCATGGGAAAAAGAAACTGTTAACTTATAACTCATATGTATTTTCAGTACTATGTACATTAAAATAGTATTTTGTAGGAACTGTTGTAAGTTGCATATTTCACGGAGAGTCGTAACTCTATGAGGTGTAATTGGCCTTATATGGTTATGTTTTGCACCTTGTCTCTCTAAAATACGAAACTTATAACAAATCATATAAGTTTGATATCAATAAAATGCATTAAAATCATAAATAACGTGAGATTTATAAAAAAAAAAAAAAACTGACCTTTCTTCAGAACCTTTGAAATTATTTGGTATTTAAATCAAGCAATGATATATTAGATGATTAGTAGGTTTTTATTTTGTTTATCTTACCTCATTAAAATATAAAAAACAATTTAACTTTTTAAAATAATTTAGTTAAAAAAGTTACTTAAATTTTTTTAATAAAGTGTACTGGTTACTACACATTAATTATACTGGTATAGTATGTCTATCTCTATTTATTTATTTTGAAATTTTTCTAATGAAGTGATGTCCTTAATTCGGTTACAATTAATGTAGGGTAATTCCATGGCCATTTACATTACAATTGATTTGAAATTGATATTAAAATCTTTTTAATTTTAATATACAAGATAAAGTAGGTGGTCACTTACATTACTCAAAAAGGAATATAATTTTTCATCTTTTATACACTGAGAATTTTCTGCTCTGTTTTGATAACAAACAGCTTTATTTAAATAAATTTAAGCAAATAATGTTTCAATAAATTATTTTAATACATATTTTTGAAAAAAAGTGTAACTTTTAGTAGGTCACTTACATTACACACTCCTTTGGTCACTCACTTTAAAACAAGTTTTATTAAAAAGTAAGTTTAGTAATTTATCAGTTTGATTTTTTTGGAAAATATGATAGATAACAACAAAAGTTTATTTTCAGTAATTAAAAAAACTTCGGTTGGTTTTAATAGCCTCCATTACTCGAATTCGTAGCTTGACAAAAAATCAAAATAATACTCAAAACGAAAATAATAATTATTTCAGTAGAAAGAAAAAGGTAAATTTAGCTTTTTTTTAATATTTACTTGAAAAAAATCACAAGTTACTTTTTTTTGTTAGGTAACAAATTTTTAAGTTACAGAATAAAAACAATTACCGGTAAAAAACAGTGATTTAGTGAAGTATCAAAGTACGTATGATATTCATTATTTATTTTCATTTTTTAATTTTTACTAAAATGCCATCATTTTATGGAATTACCCCATGTATTTATGTGTGTATATGAGTTATTATTGTGTTCGCTGAATTGGTTTGAAACACAATAGTTCAAAATGGAAACAACCTATAATAATATAAACAATTGACGAGGTAGATTCCAAAAGGCGCTAAGTCATTTTTTTCAATTTTTCAGGAAATGTAAAAAACTATCTAGGTAGGCAAATGTAGTAATCTGTTTAAATTGTTTTTAAGTTCTTAAATAATAATTATTATTGATGTTATTTATTTGTTCCTATTTATACATATAATTTTCAATAGATTATATTAAAAAAAAAAAAAAACTCCTTTAAAAGGTTGAGTTGAGTTGGTTAAAATAAACCTAGTTTGTTTAAATACAGATCTTTTTTATTCAAAAAACATTTTAAACAGTGCATTATTAGCAATATTTTATGTGTTTGACATAACAGAAAATCTGTCGACAAGCAAATTTGGAAAAAAATACCAGCTATCATTGAAAAAAAAAATGCAATGGTTTACAAATAAATTTGACTTAGAGCAGTTTGAAATAAAGCTGTCACTGACTTAGCGCTTTTTTTTAAAACATTCCACTTTTCATCATTCATTTTACAGTAGACTAAGCTCATTTTGAAGGTTGGCACTATGAGAATCGTGTAGAGCTGGACTTGAACATTCTGCATCAACTAAAATCTCACATTAGACAAAAAATGACTTAGCGCCTTTTGGGATCCACATCTTCAATTGATACGAGTGTGACAACGCGACATTAAAGGTATATGTATCTTTTTTTATTCCTACCTCAAAATTAACATTCCTTTAACAAATATGTATATTTTCTCATTTATTAGATAGAAACAAAATATAGTATAGAAATTCAAATGACTGCTACCATCTTTTTCTGTAATGACTATTTAACTTTTTAAACAATTTTGCAAGTTGCCTCCGTTGTCTTTCTAACAAGAAATAATATTTATACATCATACAATAACTGTTTGCTTTCGCTTTCATAACAAAAACACATTGTTGCGCATTTTTACTTTTTAAATACTTGTAAACATTAGTTTTTAAATAATTTCATGTAAATATTTTACTTTTTTTGTGTGTAAAAATATCAATTATTGATATTTTATTTATTTTAATTATTAACATTAAGTGATCATTTGTAAATATTAGCTGATAATTAAAAATACAAAATTGTTCATATTGTTCGTAGTTACAAAATTGTTAATATAGTTCGTAAAGTGAAGAGTGAAATTTTTTGTTTAGTAGTGTTAAACTTTTGATTATAAAGGGCATAGCCGGGTAAGATAGGGAAAACGGCCCTTGACGCAAAATTGATTGTTTTTATAGGAAATAATACTTCTTAGTCCCAGATACATTCCTGCCAAATTTCAACTCTCTGAGGCTAACAGTTTATGAATACACAAACAAAAATTTTCAAAAAAAATTTTTTTTTACGAAATTACTGAGCCGATTTATTTGAGTTTAATATATATTGTGTACCCACCTTAGGCAAAGTAGTAAAAAAAAAATAACGTTATATCCCTTTATTATACTAATTTTTTTAAATTTTTAAATTTAAGTAATTTTTTTTGGCACTTATGCGTTAGCGACACCCACCATTTTTTGTTCAATATGTCTCTTAGTACTCTATAACATATATCTTTACGGAAAAATTTTAGTTGGTAAAACATAGTAATATTTCAGTACAAATGCATGTCATGTTCGGTACTACATATATTACTTATGTATAAAAAGGACCATAAAGTAAAGCATCTGCCTGATTTCTAAAACACAGTAGAACTCTGAGGAGTGCAATAAAATGTTCTCTTCCCCCCTGAGTTGCAGTTCTTAGAGTTCCTGTGACGGTCTTAAAAAAATTTATATTTTGACTTGTTATAAAAAATATGTTTTTACTTGTTAAAAAATAATTTTCAAGGTTAATTTTACCATGAATCTGAATATTTGAATGAAATCAATAAAATTATCTCAGCATACTTACTAATTAAAATTACATCTAACTCAATAAAAATTAAAAGTTTTAGAAACTTTACTTAAATAAAGATAATAAATTGTTTTAATAATAATAAACATTAACTTAATAGATTGAAACAAAAAAATTCAACAATGTATAGTAATAACAACAGTCCGGCTAAAACTTGTTGTAGTTATAAAAATATGTAGGTAAATTACATGTAGGTAGATATAATTAACTTGAACAAACCCTCTCACTTGATGTTTTTGTTGCACTTTTTAAGAAGGTGCAGAAAGTGGATTTTTTCTGTAATAAAATTACATACGTTCATAGCAACGAGAAAGAAGCTTAGACAAACGTCTAGTTTTATCTGTTGTTTGTCTTCTTTTGTTAACACGATGACGGGTTATGGGGATTATATAGAAATGACCAACTGGTATACAATTTTGACAGCTTATAAATTTTGTATCAAATTGTTGACGTCGGAATACGTGGTGTATGAGCTAATAAAGTTTCACTTGACGTCTTACAAAGAAAACAACTCTAACAAAAGAGAAATCAATATCTATTTTGTTTTATTAAGAAAAAAAGACCAACGACAGGTAATGTTGGACTTGAGTAAATTTTAACTAGTTTATTGTAGTTATGAACGTATATAATTGTATTATTTTAGAAATAGGGTAGCTATTTTACTTTATAGCCCTTTTTATATATAAGTAATATATGTAGTACCTGCCATGGTATGCATTTGTATTGAAATATTACTATGTTCTACCAGCTAAAATTTTTCCATAAAAATATATGTTATAGAGAGAGTACTAAGAGACATATTATTGAACAGAAAATGGTGGGTGTCGCTAACGCGTAAGTGCCAAAAAAAATTTACTTAAATTTAAAAATTTTAAAAAATTAGTATATTAAAGGGATATAACGTTAATTTTTTCTTATTACTTTGCCTAAGGTGGGTACATAATATATATTAAACTCAAATAAATCGACTCAGTAATTTCGTAAAAAAAATTTTTTTTGAAAATTTTTGTCTGTTTGTGTATTTATAAACTGTTAGTCTCAGAGGGTTGAAATTTGGCAGGAATGTGTCTGGGGCTAAGAAGTATTATTTCCTATAAGAAAAATCAATTTTGCGTCAAGGGCCGTTTTCTCTATCTTACCGGGCTATGCCCTTTCTCTTTAATTTCTTTGGGACTTCATCTGACTGATACTTTATGGGAAAATATGTAATATGGGATACTTGACAAATATTATACTACATACAGGATGGGAAAATAACAAGACGAAGACGCATAGTAAAAATAAATATGAAGTGAATTGTGCTAATAAACCAAACAAAGTAGTGACAGTTCAGAAAAAAACTAAATATGACACCAAGGGTGTATGCGCTGCAAACGCTGGTTTACGAATTAACCAATTGCTTCCGAAACAAAAAATCGAAATTGGACTGTATTCCAACAAACAAAGTGATAGAAATGAAAGTTAAATATTACTCACCCACAGAGTCGTATTTTCGGTGCTTCACTGTACCAGTAAGGTAAAAGGCATGGGAGAAAACGAGGGATGTTAAGGAATTCTGGACTGGACTCAAAAAACCACACGGGTCGAAGAGACGAGCAACCGTGCTTAGCACATTACGTTTTGTGCAAGGGCGAAATTCAACCTGTATGCTAAAAGTGAATATGTCCAATTTTGGATACCATTCCAATCCTAAAACCTTTAATCCATCAGTATTGAAACTTACGACTTTGGGCGAACGTTGATCTTCCGGGATGGCGGTCAAAAGTTCCTCTGAATTGACTGCCCACTTGGTAAGTTGAAACTGACCACGAGCGAACATGTTTACCAACTGAAAATATGTATCCTTAGCTTCATCAACACTACTAACGCTACTGACCAAATCATCTATATAAAAGTCACGTTTTACTACTTGAGCCGCTATAGGATAAATGTCACCTTCGTCATCAGCCAACTGATGTAAAGTGCGAATAGCTAAAAATGGTGACGATTTTACACCGAATGTCACGGTATTCAGCTGATAAACCGACACTGGCTCATCAGGAGAAAAACGCCATAATAATTGTTGAAAACGTTGGTGATCCGGATGCATACCAATACGCAAGTACATTTGACGAATATCCGCGGTGAAAGCAACAGGAAAAATTCGAAAGTTTACAAAAAGAGTGCAGATATCAGTCTGAAGTTTCGGACCAGTATGCAAAAGGCAATTTAAAGACAAATGTGTAGATGTTTTACACGAGGCATTAAAAACGCAACGAAGTGGTGTAGAGGTACTATCTGCTTTAAAGACACCGTGGTGAGGAATAAAATAATTAGGCGAGATTAATTCAGTTTTTTCCACTAATGACATATAATTCAACTGTAAATATTCTTTAAAAACTGAACTGTATTGCTCCTTAAAGGCAGAACATTTCTCGAATTTTTTCTCCAACGAATAAAAACACCTCAAAGCCGATGAATATGAATCTCCCAGCAAACCGGGATCTAATTTAAACGGCAAAGTTACGACGCAGCGTCCTGAAACTTCACGTTGAACCGTTGATTCATAAATTTTATTACATTCGATGTCATCAGGGTGTTCATGACGTTGTTCTGGAAGATCTTCATCCTCCCAAAATTTTCGAACTAAACTATCCAGAGAGGAATCAACTGTGGTGTGAAACGACTGGAATAATGTGTTGAACGTAGATATTGCGGGAGCAGAACCCATGACCACAAAACCCAATTTCGTTTCAATAGCGATAGGTGAATGAAGTGAGCCTGTAACTTTACGTGTTCCTAATAATTGGCCATAGAGGGAGGCACCGATAATACCATCAATAGGGCCCGGTCGATCAAACGTATCATCCGCTAAAGGTAAATCCAAAACATGCAACATTGAATCCGTACAAACTTGATAACTGGGAATTCTTTCAGTTATTCGATCCACTAACAGAACTTCCAGATTATAACAAATATTTGCATCAAAACGGGATAAAATTGTAATATCAGTTTTGCCTTGTACAAAACTATCATTGGAACTGATACCCCTAACGAGTGCATGACACTTTGAAACATCCAACTGTAACCGTTTTGCACATTGTATAGTCAAAAAATGTCCAGTACTACCTGAGTCTAACAAAAATCTAACACGATGTTTTATTCCAGCATTATCTAAAACATAGGCAACAACAGTAGATAACAACACAGTGGTGTTGAATGACGAAGTTGCTGTTGTGGTCCCACAAAATGTTGACTTCGAATCCAAAGGGACCGTTAAACTGGATGAATTTGGTATTTTGGAAGAATCCTGAGAAGCGGTACTAATATGAGTAGAAGTATTTGACGTAGGCTTGTTCACAACATGAGATTTAGTAAAATGTAAGAGTGTATGATGATTGTATTGGCATATTTTGCATCTAGTTTTACATTTACAAAGCGCGACCTTATGATTACCAAAACAATTTAAGCAAAGATTTTTATTTTTAATAATTCGATATCGATCAGATGGAGAGCAAGCTAGAAATTTGGAACATTTCAGAAGAGAGTGATCTTTTGAATGACAAACCAGACACAAATCAGACTGATTCTCAACTAAAAAAGAATGAGTCACTTTACTCTTATGAGTCACCGATTGTTTGTTTGAAGTAGCGGTCTCAGAACGAGCGTAAATTTTTGCCTGTTCCTTTACAAAATCTAAAATCTCATTATACGTGGGTATTGAAGATCGTCGACGGGTATTCTCAAACAAGGTTCTGGTTTGTAAATCTAATTTTTTCAAAGCAAGAGATGAAATGATAAAATCAGCTAAATCTGAAATTTCTAACCTACTTAAAACATTATATGAACTATCAAATTTTTCTAAAAAATTATTCAAATTGTTAGCTGAAGCAGTCTGGGCTGGCTTCAATTCGAACATTTGTTCTAAATAAGTATTAGCTAATGCCCACTGATCTTGAAATTTATCGACCAATGCCTGCCAAATAATTTCATAATTTGAACTACCAAATACGCGATAGATCCGGTCGAACGGTACCAAAAAAAATAGTGTGTATGCGCTGCAAACGCTGGTTTACGAATTAACCAATTGCTTCCGAAACAAAAAATCGAAATTGGACTGTGTTCCAACAAACAAAGTGATAGAAATGAAAGTTAAATATTACTCACCCACAGAGTCGTATTTTCGGTGCTTCACTGTACCAGTAAGGTAAAAGGCATGGGAGAAAACGAGGGATGTTAAGGAATTCTGGTACTATTAAAAATAATAACTGTCCCGCTTAAATAATTACGCACTATTCTTTCATTTTATCACAAGGCAAATCACTTAAAATTACGAATATCAAATTCTTATTTCAAAAATACACTTTTCAAAAAAAAAACTTAAGACTTATAGCACTTAATTCAAAAATTAATACATATATTACACACAAATATTCTTAATATGCATATGGCAGATCAAACGAAACAAACAAATCGATCAAGTCGTACTAACCGTACTTATATGAATGTGTTTTTTTTTTGCTTACTCAAAAAACACAACAAGTATAAACAGACAAATTCTAAATTTGTATAAACAAATCGACTTTTAACTTTTTTTTTTTAAATATTGTTTGGGCCATCTATCGAAAATGAAACCAAACTCAAAAAGAAATTAATGATTATTTATTAAATTAATAATTTCAATAGATGTCCCAAGTGGCCCAAATAAAGGGTAAACTGATAACCGATTATAACTAAAAAAGCCCCTGTAGTAAAGTGGTGCTCCAATTAAATGAAATGTCCATATTTGTAATATCATACCATATCATAGGTAGGATTTTTTAAATCATATGATATTTGTGTACAATGGTGACAGGGTGAGTAAATATCTGCTAATTCTGATTTTTCCTTGAAGTGCCGTTTTAATTGTTGATTTTTTATTAATTTCTTTGATTTCATCTTGAATTATTTTGAATATTTGGTAAATGGTACTATCATAATGGTATCAATAATTATAAATATTTTAGTCAAAAAGTTTTGTCTGATTTTATCTGTGAGACACTGTGAATATCTATGTTTTGCTTACAATAAATGGTAACTAGAAATAAACATGTTTACAAAATTTTATTGAATTTTAGTCAATAAAATTATTTTGTCTTTGATATTAAAAAAGTATTTATGCATAATTTAGTCACAGCCGTACTTAGGGAAATTTTGAAACATCATGTAGCCAGTTAATTTGCGATTTTCTCGAACTGTTAATTCCGAAAAAATTCCTGTGGTTTTAGGATCTACAGGGTGCTATGAGTCACCCCTTAAAAGGATAAGACTTATTTCTCTGACACCCTGTATATAATACTTATGCACTTGGGGGGAAGGAAAGTGGAAAATCAGGAAAATTCCAAAATTCAACATTTTGGTACAATTCGAAAACGCAAAGCTACCTTGACCTGATATTGCAGCTATGGAATACGTGTGCAAGGGCGAACGCTACCATAGCACTTCCGACCCAGGTTGGGCCTTAGGCAGATTCACCTATCTTATCCGGAGGGATCCTTTGGGTCTCTTTTATGAACATAACTTTTCTAAAACTAGATACATATTTCTAAGAATTAATCAATTACCTAGTCACCTTTCCTTTGTAGGTAGGTATTATGTATTGCACCTCTGCGAACCTGGCACCCCACTTTTACTAAATAAAATTTTTAAAATATAAACTGATATTATTGCGTTTGTAGTTCTTTGTAGTAACAATATTTTCGTTTGTAGTTCAACCCATTGCAGTATAAAATATTTTTAAAAAATGGCTGCACCCCGCTTTAAGATAAACAATTTTTTAAAATATTCCCTAATTTAGAATCGTTTGTAGTTACTTTCTTTTCGTTTGTAGTTGAACAGTTTCAAAGTTACAACAATAAGTATATTTTGAAACAATTAAATAACGGGTTTTTTTTGTCATTTATAGAGATATTTGAAATTCACTTGTTCCATCAGTTTCAGAATCGTTTGCAATTGTTTGTAGTAATTTTCCTTTCGTTTGTAGTTGAACAGTTTCAAAGTTACAACAATAGGTATCTATTGCAACAGTTAAGTAACGGTTTTTTGTCATTTATAAAGATATTTGAATTTCGCTTTTTCGGTCAGTTTTAGAACCGTTTATAGTTGTTTGTAGAAACTGTTCAACTACAAACGAAAGGAAAATTACTACAAACAACTACAGACGATTCTGAAACTGACCGAAAAATCGGAATTCAAATATCTTTATAAATTACAAAATAAAAACCGTTATTTAATTGTTGCAAAAGATACTTATTGTTGTAACTTTGAAACTGTTCAACTACAAACGAAAAGAAAGTTACTACAAACAACTACAAACGATTCTAAATTAGGAAATATGTTAAAAAATTATTTAACTTAAAGTGGAGTGCAGCCATTTTTAAAAAAAAATTTTATACTGCAATGGGTTGAACTACAAACGAAAATATTGTTACTACAAAGAACTACAAACGCAATACTATCAGTTTATATTTTAAAAATTATATTTAGTAAAAGTGGGGTGCCAGGTTCACAGAGGTATATATTGCGTATAGAATTTTGGTATTGTATTCATTGTTTAGTTTCAAATATCTTGTTAGTCCGTAATATACATATTTTAAAATTCTTAAAAACGCAACAATGTACTTTTGAAGTTCTTGAAATTACATCTAATAAAATTTGTAAACCTGTAATTTAAAATATATTTCCTAAAAAGTGCCAAATTTGGTGAAAATATGCATATTTATGCAAAAAACTCGAAAATATGCAAAATTTTGTCAAATATGCAAAATATACAAATTTTAAATAGTCTTAATTAATTCGAAAAGTGGAGATTCAGATACATCCGAAGTTTTATTGATATTTGACGAAAACTTATTGATATGCAAAATATGAAAATTCCGCTCTCTACTTATCATGATTTGTGAGAAGGAAACCACGATTTGGAATAAACTGAAAGAATTTTTTAATTTATTTGAATTCATTTCAAGGCCTTTTTTTAGAAAATATATTTGCATTTTGGATCTGATATATGGTACATAAACAAACGTGGCTTTCTCTCTGTGTATTTTATATCAAGGCGTAGTATACAGGGTGTGGCCAATGGAATCCAACATACGATTTTCAAAAATAATATTAAAAAATAAATTAATTTCTACATATTAAATACAAAACTTTCCAAAAAAAAAAATAAAAAAAAAATAAAAAATATAAAAAAAAATAAAATTGCAATATAAAACATATTTTAAGCAAAAAAGAGTCGACATGTATTGCATATTATGTCTGTTGTTATTGTACACACAACGTATTATGCATTTATGTCATTGTGTTCTCACGGTTCGACACATATCATAAATTATATCATCGGTAACCGCACTCTTACACATATTGTATCTTAATATTAAATAAGCCTTGCAAGTTTAATAAAATAATAAATAAATCATATCTCATATCATGTTTATGTTACTAATAATAAAAATCATACTATACAACAAATATGTCAACTTTTTTTGAATAAAAAGAATAAGAACACTATTTTTTATCTCTTTTCCGCAGCGTGGTGTATTTTATGTCGGGTGTATTATATAGCAGATTTTGCCTGTAGATGAACTAAATAATAAATATAAATAAATTTCAATCGCTGTAATTAGAGATATCTTCTATCTCATAATAATTGCGAATAATATTCGCACGCGTAGTTTTGAGTAAGCCGATCCCAAAGCGGCAATTCCAATTTCATCACTGCAACTGCCTGACGCAGAATCGTCGGATCTCTTTTCGCAGTTTTGCGTTTGAATATTCGTCCCATTTTTAAGCAGAACACGCACGAGTACTATTAAAAGTCAAATTTAATCACACGGTACAAAAAAGATGGGGGGTTGGTTTCGGACCAACACTTTGCGGTCGGCTTCGGACCACTCCGACTTTTTTTACATAATAGCCAATTTCAATAGCGTACGTTGAAGACAAGGGCATAAGCAATTAGAATAATTTTAGATTCTTGTTTAAACAAACAAACACCTCTACATTAAATTTCGTGTAGCTCGAAATTGAACTCTATTGTGGTTGAAACACAAACGACACGAAAATTTTACTACGAGATGAAAAGTAATGATATCTATTTGTATCCAAATTGTCTATGTTATGACAACATTTCATTACCGCTATCAACAATTCAGTCTGCAGCACCATCGCTGGGAAACATAGGGAGGTCAGTATGGTACGACTAGTCGGTATGGGACCACCCTCCCCTAAACGAACCATTTTGCTGAAAATTGATGATGTGGAACTAGAGAGCGAAATATTAATTGTACCAGACAGTGCAGAAGATGATCAAGCAATTATTGGTAAAAACGCGTTAGCTACAGTTGAAGTCGTCATGGAAAATGGCAAATTAACCGTGCTTCGAAAAGAAGTGCAGGAATCGGCGGAAGAAAATGCGCCGAAAGTGACGGCTCTCGGCGGCAATAACCGAAGACGAATTGCAGATATGAACTACGGATATTAGTCAAGAGGAAAAGAGACAACTTGTAGCAATGGTCAATAAGTATCGAGATTGTTTTGCGACGAATATGACTAAGACTGGTACAACGAATTGGATTGAATTCAAAATTAAAGTGACGGATACGAAGCCAATAGTCTATAGACCGTATCGAATGACTTTGAGTCAACGCGAGAAGTGCTTCAAAAATTGCTAGATGCGGGTATAATTTCTAAATTATCTTCAGAATACGTCCGTTACTACTAATGAAAAACAAGACGGGAGATGACCAAATCTGCATAGACTACCGCAAACTAAATTCAGTAATGCGAAAAGACAATTACTCGATGCCATTAATCGATGATTAAATCGATCGATTATCCGGAAATAAATTTTTTACGGTGTGCGATCTTGTGAATGGGTATTATTAGATACCAATTAACGAAAGTTCGAAAAAATTCACAGCCTTCGTGAGTCAGGATGGACTCTGAGTCAGTTCTTTAATACACGCGTGGAATATTTAGTTTTAAGAAAATTGAAAAAAACTAAAACTTTCAGGGGTGAATTTCACCCCCTTAAACCGCTTATGGGCACAAATGAAATATGGCTCGTGATTAGTTTTAGTAAGATCTACAATCCACCAAAGTTTTAAAATTTTTTGAGAGATACAGTGGATACCTTTCCTTGTTAGTGGATGTAAAGTAGTACAACGTGTCGTAGGCTGTGCTCGTATGTTGCTCTAATTATTTGGTACTTTGGTTATGCCCGACATCTGGATAATATACATTTACCTGGACAATTCCCACCAACAATTTTCACCGACTATTTATCCAATGATGACAAAAATTCAAATAGTGATTAAATGACTAAAAATAGACCTAATTTACCTTAATTCTTATAATTTATAATATTTGTTTTTTTACACATTTTACATGTATCTCTGTGTTTTTCAATAAAAATTTTTGAATACAAGTAATTGAAATTGGTAGTTTGTTCATGTTACCATGGGTATTATCATAAGAGTGGTTGAGTAATAATTTTTAAAATGTTCCCTTGAATTAAAATGTTTATAACTGATATTTTTACATTTTGTGGAATGAGAACATCAATTACCAATCATTATTTAACTTGCCGCTCATTAGGCAAAAATTGGCTACTTTTGTACTCCTTTTTTTTCTGAGTTTTGTAGTGATTCATTTTAATTTTTATACCATAATAAAGATTTAAAGAAACCAATTTTAGATTATATATAACTTACCCACCAAAGCTTTTACCATTTCCAAGATAGTTAGCAAAATTTAGAAAAAAAATTTCAAACTTTCAAGGGCGAATTTCACTTTCTTAAACCATTTAAAGGCACAAACGGGATATGGCTCATGATTAGTTTTAGTAAGATTTACAATCCAAAGAAATTTCAAAATTTTTGAAAGTTATAGTTGGATAAGGTTCCTTGGTAATTTTACCACTTTAGTAACACAAATGAAAAGACTACTGCCTTTGAATTTTTTAATTTTAGTATACCACTTGAATTTAAAGATGGTGCTTGGAAACCAAGCGAATGTTTCGTTTACGATAGAAATTATTCATTACTAGTGGAAACGGGTGGCTTGCAACAATTTAATGATATCCCTGAAGACACACCAGTTAAAGCATGTGACCATGGTTGGAAATTTAATAAGACAGATTATCCATCAACGGTTGTAACTGAGGTAAATCCTTGAATTTATAAATAATACACCAATGGACCAAAATACGGAAAAACAAAAATTGTTTTGCGTACATATTATGCTGGTCACACGGATATTAAAAAATTTACAAAAAACAGATTGTAATACCCTTTCCAAGGTATTGTATCCATAGTTATTAGAATTTTTTTATTGCAAAGAGTACATCTGAAAATAAAAGTATAATTTTACAATAAACATCCAATAGGGTATTTGGTAATATCAAGTAAAACTAATCAAAATAATATTTAATGAAAAGAGTGTGGCGGGGTAACTATGGGGTAGCGGCCTCAGACGTGTTTTGGGCTGAAATTTTTTTTATAAAATGGCCTAATCAAATATAGGTTTTTCCTACATTTTCAGGTTATTGCACGCACTACATTCTGAGAAAATAATATTAATAATTATTTGAAAAAAAATTTTTTTTCGTTAATGGCTTTGTATATTTAATTGGTTGTGATATATATGTTAGCTAAGGTAAAGTACTATTATATTCTACAATCTACACGCCAGCTTTTAAAAAGAAAAAAATAATATGACTATTTCATTTTTTTAAAAATATTTTTACCCGCTTATATGCCCTGCACACCAACGAACTTTTTTCTATAAAAACCTCTAACAATACACTAACTCGTGTATTTTTTTCAGATTTTTCGTGTGGGTGGAAGGGGGTTAAAAATTAACAAAGAGTATAGCCGGGTTTGCATAGGCAATGTGCCTCCCAATAGCAACTCACAGCGATAACTAAGTGTACAAATGGTATGGTAAGATTATAAGCATAGAACACTAGAAGCAAACTAATATCAAAAAAGTGTAGCTCGCTTGGAGTCATTTGTTGGTCTGTCACAGCTTAAGGCATTTAGTCAGTCGGTGTCGGTCACCGAATCCACGATTGTTATGTATTGTAAGACCATTGTTACTTGATCTGCACGTTGCTCTGTCCGATAATACGTGTTTTGTAGTTATGTGTGTGAATACGCACACAGAAGCAAACATCAAACCTACACCACTACAAACAGTGTGTACCTACACAACATAGTGATGCGAAGTGGAGGGGATTTTACGTCACCTTTCTGCTATAGTCGGAATATTAACTATCATATAGTAGTTTGGCTCCTTGGTTATAAGTAACTGATATCTACAACCTTCCCGAATAAAGCCGAGTAGTTACGGAGATAACTAAAAAAATATCCAAAAATGACCGCTTTCTTCAAAAATTTTTCTCGGTAGCTACTCAACCTAGGAAAGTAATTCCAAATCCACATGAAAGCAAATACTACCGAGAATATTAGACATATTCTTTAACGTCCCAGCTCTCGTTATTAAGGAAAATAACATGGATTAAATCCGATCCAATGTTATTTTATGTGGCTTCTATTGAGTGAAACCTTCTAAAAAATACAGTCACTTCGCCTTAATGTACTTTATTACCATACAAAGTTTTATATAAATTCAAGGGGTGCAACATATTTAAAAAATTGTTTGTCACCCGTAACCTGTCGAACAGCCCCTCCAGTAAGTTCGATCCTGAAATTAAACATGTCAATCGAAAACTCTTTAAAAATAAAATGTTGTGTTTAATTAAGTATTTGTTTTTCCATCTCCTACTTTTCTAGATAATTAGGGAAAATCGAAAAAGGGTAAAATCAGATGCAAGGGATCTGCCCCCGAAAGAAAGTCATATCAGTAACTTTGCTGTCGTTTAGGTAACACTGTAGGTACTTCATATGTATGTACTTTCGTATACCAAAATAAAGCAGTTATGGAAATACAATAAAAAATTGTGAGAAAACGTGTTTGAAATGTGAGAAAATCCACACTCGTACACTGCTGTGTCAAAAGTGTAGGCACCCCTGGGTCAAGGTGTCTTCATACTTTTGACGACGTAATGTGTGCTAAAACCCGCTAAAAAAAATTTGTAACCCCTTGAGAACGCGTTTGTGCGGACCCATGTCCTCACTCTTGATATGATATTTTTTCAAAATTATTGTGAAATATATTTTAACTATTTATGTAGTCAAATAATTTTACTACTTTTAAGATTCATTTATAGAAAATTAAGTCAAATTTTGGATTCAGGTGACACTTTTAGCGCAAACTGGAAATTATTCATATTAAATTCAGCAGTTTATCTTCAAAGGAAACATTTTTTGAAACTGATTTGTAATGATGATGACCCAATAAGAAACTTCATTAAAACTTTTATATATCTTTTATTTTCTGTAAATACAAAAATTGAATCAATTTTCATCAGATCGATCTTTTGTAAACCGATTTTCTCCTGCATCGATTTTTGTTTTGACAATTCGAATCGCTCCAGAAGATCGATTTTTTAGCCAGAGATCGGAAACCCTAATACTGCCGTGTTATAGGAAAACAACATATGTGCATTATAGACCGAGCTCCAAGCGTGTTTTTCGCTACCCTACCAGATGAGTCTTTGAGTCTAAATTATGAATTCCTAGGCCGACTTTGTGAATTCCGTTAAATTATATTTTTAATTAATTTTTATAAGTAGCTTAAATCAGAGGGTTACTTACCTTACAAAATGATTCTTTGAAAATTATACATTTTGTATAAAACTGTGCATATTTTACCAAAAAAATGGTCTGCCTCTCAAATTTAAATTTTAATAGCCCGGCAGACCTACTTATGTTTATCAATTATCCTCATAAAACCTACCCCACAAGATGATTTTTTGATTCTTTTTTTAAATCAAAGTTTAGGATCGTCCCTATCTAGAAAACATGGTCTGCCACATAAAAAACAGTGACGAGTACGGCAGACTTAATTTTGAATATACGTATATACACCCGCACACTTGGGAACAATATCTTGATGCTGAAAACGTTTTTTTTATGAACAAATTTGTTTTAAAGTAAAAGATTGTAAATAATTTGTTTTTTAGTAAAAAGTTGTAAAAAAAAAAAAAAAAAAAAAAAAAACAACTTTTACAAAAAAATAATTTACTGTTGAGAGGTTTACTTTGTGAAATTTCATTTTAAATATTAAAAATATTTAAAGTTTCAATTACTTTGTCAATTTCACTAGAATTGAGTAGAATTTACTAAACGCGTTTTCAATCTCGCGACCATCATCAGAGTAATTGAAGAAATGTATGTGGGAGTGTAATAAATACTCTTAAAAATGAATTTGGGAAAAACCCGTCATTATACTATTTCATATGAAATAGGCTGTACAATAACGTACCTGAAAGACGATGTTGATAAACCAGTTTTGAATAATATAGATAATTATTTTTATCTGTGTAAGGTAAAAATTTTTAACCAATATGTTTAAGAATAAAGGAGGGGTGTCCAAAATGTTAAAGTTGCTGAAATTATATTTTTTTTTTCGTTTAGAAGTTCAGTTTTAATAAAGGTGAATTATTTAGGTCGTTTTGATCATTTAAAACCTCCACTTGTGGGTCACTGTTCAATCTATTAATTTCAAGAGCCTCCAAGAGATTCAGTTTTGTACCCTTTTGACAAATATGTAGAACTTTTGGTTTGTGATTTATATTGGGGAAATGACCTGTTTCTAAGACGTGTAAACCAAAATTTGAGCTATGAATTTGAGATCCAACATGTTCCTTATACCTTGTCTCGAAGCTGCGACCCGTCTGTCCCACGTATTTAGCATTACACTGCGAACAATCTAAGCGGTAAACTCCACTCTTTTTTAGCGGATCAGTTTTTTCTTTTGCGTTAAAAAGTGAACGGCCGAGGTTTCCAAATGAACAGAAGGCGGGTGATATATTATATTTTGAAAATAAATTGCCTATTTTTTGTGAGATGACACCTAGGAAAGGGAGTGATACATAATGTTTTGGATCTGGACCAGCAGTAATAGATGGATATATTTGTTCAATGGTGATTTTGTGTTGTTTTTTACGAATGAGTTCATTTATTAAATGGGTTGAAAAACCGTTGTTGAGGGCGATTTGTTTTATTGTGTTAAGTTCAGTTTCTCGGTCTTTTGGTAGAAGAGGAATAGCGAATGCTCTGTGGATCATTGAACGATACGCAGCTAGTTTGTGGGACCTGGAGCTAAAGGAGTCAGCAGGTATAGTTAAATCTGAAAATGATGGTTTACGGTAGATATTATAAATGAATTTATTGGTGTCTCTAAGGATGGTTATATCAAGGAAATTTATGGATTGGTTTTCTTCTATTTCTTTGGTAAATTGGATTTTTGGGTGGATGCTGTTGAGATATTTTAAATAGTTGTCCAGCTGTCGGTCTGTTCCTTTGAAACCAACTAGGATGTCATCTACATAGCGAAACCAGAAAAGAATGTGTTTTTTAGAAATAGGGTTTTGTAAGATAGAAGTTTCGAAGTTATCCATTTCTTCAATTACTCTGATGATGGTCGCGAGATTGAAAACGCGTTTAGTAAATTCTACTCAATTCTAGTGAAATTGACAAAGTAATTGAAACTTTAAATATTTTTAATATTTTACAAAAAAATTCTAAACTGCAGGAATATTCATTTCTTTAGCAGATCCGTCAAATATTCCTGACGATGATATCGGAATATTGCAATATAAAAAATTATAAAACCATTAATGCAGCAAAACATGACTCAGCCAATAGTACAATGTGAATATTTTTTGAATGAACTAAAAAATTGTAATAATAATCTAATGCCTCAGTGTTGGCGTTCTTTGAAACAAAAAATTTTACGAATTTCATTCATTAATTGTATGTGGTAAAATTCGACCAATGCTCAATGTATTCTATTCTCACCAGAAGAAAGTGGTTGGCTGTTAGATAAAAATACATTAAAACCATTGTGGTTTGAAGGACCTCCGCTCCCACAACTTATATTAGATGTACTTTTAGACGACAGTAGATGGACAGTAGTACCACCAATGAGATAGGTGAAAATGCGGACGACAGAACAACAACAACGACGAAAATGACAGTGATGACGACGATAACAATAGACCGATATTAGATTCATCGGATGACTACGGTATGAAATTCTAAAAATTTTCTTAATTAAAAAGGTTAAATTCACGCCAGCTTTGGAAGCTTTTTAAATTTGCACACCGAAATCAAAAATAGCACGACAATTTAATGAAAATGTATTTTCACTAAATTTTTATTATTATTAACATTTTTTTAGTTTGGAACTATAACACTGGCGGCACTTTTGAGAATTTTTTCCTTTATGATTATTGTTACTATTATTTAAAAATTGTTATTTGATATTAATAATATTAGTATTTATTTATAATTCATAAAAACTAGAACATTTTTTTAATAATTATACCGAATAATTATTGTCATATACTATTATTTATTACATCAACTTTTTAGTTGACCATTTTAACCCTAAATAAAATTCAGTATTATATTTAGGGGTAAAATGGTCAAATAAAAAATCAAAGTAATTAATGTTATTCTATTAGAATTTTCGAGTATTATTAATATTATCATAAGAAATATTAAAATGAAGAATATTTTAAGTTTAATGGGAGCTAGTGGGTAATGGGAGCGGTGCAAAAGTACACGCTTCTAATGCTTGTATTCGCTTGTATACAGCTTGAGCCTTCAGTACTTATCGGCTAAGCTTCTCTCATGCACATTTTCCGTTCCGGTAGTTGCACGTATTCAGTTGTTAAGAGAGGTTTTGTTTTTTGTGCTCGGTGCTTATCAATACCTATAAATAAAATAGAAGTGTCTGTTTGTGATTTTCGAATTTTTAGGTATTAGTATGTTTTTCAGTTAGCGAATTCAACATACATATATACCAAATATAACTTTAAAAAAATTTTTGTCTGTCTGTTTGTACGAACCGATTTAACTCAAAAACTATTAAAGCTATAAAGTTGAAATTTACAGAAAATATAGATATTAACCTCCCGATCAATCTTAGCAACATTTTAATGTAATCTCCTAAATGGTTATGTACAGGATGATTCAAATAAAATTTTCATTAAAAGTTCATGGTCTTCTAAGTAAATTACATTTTTGAAAATTTGGTTATAGAAGTTTTCAATTATGAAGATTTTAATTAAAATATTTTTAACTTGCTGCTATTTCCGGTTATACCGGAAGTTTACACCAAATTTGTTATTTGAAGTGTTTTTGACAGCAAATTTGAATTTGCTGGAAATTGTTACTAATATTCTATGTGACAGTGACATTTCAGCTTTTTGACTTGATACAGGGTGGTCACCTAAAGCATTTTTTTAAAAATTTTTTGTTTATTGCTCAAATTTTTTTTTTGTTTAAATGAATCACCTGTATTTTTTAATTATGTAGAAAAATGTAAACGTAAAGTCTGTCTATTACTATAAGATATTCTAATATCTAAAACTGATATTTTGGAAGGTACATAGAGTTTATATAATAAAATTATCAGTTAGGTTTTCTATGGACACGGCTGGCATAAAAACTACGGGACAGATTTCAGTGAAACATCATAAATTTGTTCCTTAGACGCATTATCATCTCAACGTCGACAACATCCTCAGTCAAAATTATCGCAATATTCTTTATAGGGTTGATATATTCAAGACAAAAGTTGATATATACCTCAGTTCAAATACAATTGATCATGAGTTATCGTTAAAAAATTAAATAATTCTTATATTTGAAACAAATCAATCTTCTATTCTTTTCTAAAAACAAACTGCAAATTTAAAATTTACGTAAATGCAATAATGAAAGAGATAAAGCCAAGAAAACGGAAATTATTTAAATTCAAAGTGATGAAGCATGGTTAAATTTAAATGAAATGGACCATATCAAAAATACTAATTTAACGATTAAAAATTTAAAAAGATTACCTAGGTTACGATAAAAATAATATTTAAAAATGTTAACTTCAAAACTTTTTAACTAAAACTGCATTTTGAAAAGTAGGTAGTAATAGTAGTAAAGTTTAATTACGAAGGAACTGAAGATAATTTTAAAAAGTCCATCAGGGTTCTCGGATCCTGAAAAGATCTAAAATTGAATTAATTTTAAAACCGTCAATATGGGAATCTATGGAAAGATCTCAAAGTATGAAAATTTGATATATTAATATGGTTAGTTTTGAGTCGTTTGGCGAGCGGAGCGAAGCATTACATGGAATTAACCTTTTACAGAATTTTAAACTGGTTGGCGAGCGAAACGCGAAGCACTTTAAAGAATTGATTTGGAATTAAATTTGCCCGATTTGTTTCGGAATAACTGATTTAAAGTAACTTTACTCAGAGTTAGGATAATTTTACATAAATGAAACAAAAGGGCATAGTCAAAAGAGGTAAAAAATAAATTACTGAATACATATTTCAACACTTTTTGAAAATTAATCCTGTAAAGAGTAAACTAGGGAATAAACGCAAAAAAATGGGGGAGAGGTCAAAGTTTACATTTTCAACACCTACTATTCCAGCGTCTTTAGCAATGAGTCACTTTAGCTAATGTTCAAATATAATGCAAACAGACTTATAGGGTATGTAGGCGAAGGGATTTAAATTTTCCAATAGGAATAGGGAGGATACTTATTTAGAGTAAAGTCTACAAAATATTAGATATTTAAAAAATATATAAAATTTTAGTATTTTAAATCAATATATTTTTTTGTTACGTCTATACCAAATTCATTGACACCTTCTTAATAGGCTTACTTTAAATTTTTAGTCTATGTCATATGCTTGAAGAAAATTTTCAACTGTTCCTAGATAACTAGCCAAAAGGAGAAATTAAAAATAAAGAGGGAGAAATTAAAAATACCTTTACTAAATTATGATATTCACGCTTGCGAAGCCGCGGGTAACAGCTAGTGACAAAATAATTTTAACGATATCGAAGTAACAACTAAATTAAATTTTTTATTTTAATGAATTATCACTAATTATAAAGCTAAGTTTGCCTATATTTTGTTATGATTACTGATAACAAATGAATATTGAAAACTATAACCATGTTTCACAAAATAGTAGATTTCGAGAAATGAGAGCCTATGTGGTTCTCATCTGGAAAATATTGAATACAAGGCTCTTTTGTAAAAATAGTTGTTATCGTTACAGAAGCGGTGGGAACTGGACACACGAAGAATGTTTTGACTTCGATAGCGTAGCTGATTATATTTGTGTTCTTTGTCCTGATCTTTAGAATCTAAACCCTTTTAGAATAATATGTGCAATAATTCCTTTATTTTTATTTAGTACAGGAGGTGTTGGCGCATGAGTACCGAAAACTATTCCACCTCAATTTTTTTATGCGATCCTGTTGACATTGCCCTACTGATGATATAAATGCATGTTGCCAGGGAGCAACCCGGGGCCATATTGTTTAAACCGAAAGTTTTTATACAATTGCAAGGAATTGTTATTTTTCAACCGGACAATTTTTTTTTATATTCTTTATTGAAATACAAATAAAAAAGGTCCTTTGACTTTTTACGATAAAATTAACAGTTTTCGAGATACAGTGTAAACTATATATAGTGGACTTCTATTTAACGAAAAACTCCTTAAAACGCAGAAATTGCTAAGGTTTGTTTGGTTTACATTATCATTCGTATATTGAAACACTCTTTATAACGTAACAGCCACTCTCAATAGCGAAAAAAACGTCATTATTTAAACCAAAAAAATTTTATTTCACTGACTTTCAAACACAATAGTGATACAGAGTCGTAAATATTTCGTACGCACAAAGGGATTCTTAGAAATCCGTTTATTTGTTTGTTGTAATTGCCTAGCACATGTTTTTGCCTACTGTACTTCCGTACTATTGTCTTATTGCTGTCTTTACGTTATCATATTATTTGTGGCTTTCAAACTTTTTAACTGTAAACATGGCGAGTAAAAGAAAGAGTTTGTGTATTCACGAAAAAGTGTCATTTAATTCAGTCAAAATTAAAACCACTTACTAAATTCGTAAGTTGTATTCGTAAAATTATATTGTTTTCTTTTAATAATAATAATAATAATAATAATAATAATAATAATAATAATAATAATAATAATAATAATAATAATAATAATAATAATAATAATAATAATAATAATAATAATAAACGCCCTGTGGGTGGGGGCTTCACTTTGCAGAATTTGCCCACAGTAAGTCCTGCTTGTCGTAAAAGGCGACTAAAAGGACAACCCATTAGGATGGAGCAAATAAGAAAAAGGCCTCGGAAAACTGCCGCTGCCGGTGGAGCGACCGGGCGCATCAGGGTCACCACTGAATGTGACAGCTCAGATCACGGTGACGACAGGTTGGGTTCTAGGCAGCCACCTGTCAGCTGTAACAACACCTTCAGCCAAAATGCTACTGCCCTACTTACGGAGCCCCCAACACCTTTGGCTCAGCCGACTTTAAGTGTTTCCTCAGAGCATCCTTTGGGGACCACTAAAGCTGGTAAGAAGCGTGTGCGTATGCAATGGACAGATGAACTGAATGAATTCATCGTACGCACATACTTCCAAGTTACTAGACTTGAAACGGACAAAACTGGTTACCGTACGAAATTACATCAAGAGTTCGCGCGCACCTACCCTCACCTTAGTCGCGTCACTGAACAGAGACTGGCAGACCAAAAACGTGTCATTTTTACCAATAACCTTATCCCTTCCTCCCTCATAAACACGATTAAAACACAAGTCGCACATCAATTTGCTCAAAATGAAGAAAGTCAGGACGACGGCCCACCAGAAATGGAGAGCCCCACACAAAACGACACTCAACAACTTGTCGAGAATGAGCCTGACCACCATGAGACAGCAGTAAATGACACCCTACTGCAAAAGATCGAACTGGAATTTAACACAGCGCTTACTGAATTTGAAGGGACGGACCCCACACATAGGTACTTGTTGCCTAAACAACACACCTCACGTAGATTGGCTGAGATCGTTGAGATATTAAATAATATAATACTGCCTAAACATGTAGAAACCTGTGACAATTTTATCGAGTTACACACAGCTATCTATTGTGGAGCCGTTGCAGCTATACGTTGTAACGGGTCCGATGTAACACCACCTGTAGCGCACAACTCGAAGGAACACAAAACTCCTGCCTGGGAAACACGATTGAATAAACGCATCAGCAACATCCGATGCAACCTCGGCAGGATCACCCAATACCAACAGGGTACGAGGTCCAAACGGCTCAACAAACACATACACGACATATTACGCAAACACACAGTACACACACAATACGAGGAACCCAATAAAACACTCACAGAGATCAGAGATACGCTTCACCAAAAATTAACAGCACTAGCGAAGCGCTTACGAAGATATAAGACCAGTACTGAACGCAGACGACAAAACCAAGCGTTCAGCAGAAACGAGAGACGGTTTTATCAGTCTCTAACGAACACGGTAACTGACAGTAATGGTCTACCGGAGAAGAACGCACTCCATAGTTTCTGGGCGAATATATGGTCCAACACCATTGATCATAATGACAAAGCCAGCTGGATCGATACAGAGTGCAGGAATAACGAACATCTTCCGGAGATGCCCTATACGGACATTACTACAGAGGACGTCTCCAGAGCTTTACAGAGATCGCATAACTGGAAAGCACCTGGCATCGACAACATACAAAACTACTGGCTCAAACACTTTACATCAACACACAAGTATCTCGCTGAACACTTTACACTATTTATAAGAACACCAAACCTGACACCGAAGTTCCTAACGCAGGGTATCACATACATGAAATCTAAAAACAGTGATACAAAAAATCCTGCGAATTATAGGCCTATCACCTGCTTGCCTACAGTGTATAAGATTTTGACGTCCTGTCTGGCAGAAAAGATCAATGAGCATTGTCAGATTAACACCATACTGACAGAAGAACAAAAGGGATGTCGAAAGAGGTCACAAGGCTGCAAAGAGCAGCTTCTGATTGACTCCGTAGTACTGGAACAAGCGAAAGGGAGAAAACGTAACCTGTACACAGCGTTTATTGATTATAAAAAGGCATTTGATTCGGTCCCGCACTCCTGGTTGCGGAGAGTATTGGAGCTGTACAAAATACACCCAAGTATCGTGAACTTCCTTGGAACGATCATGTCCAACTGGCGAACGACCTTACATTTGAGTATTGGTAATGAAAAAACAACAAGCGACCTTATTCAAGTAAGACGCGGCATATTCCAAGGCGACTCATTGAGTCCATTATGGTTTTGTCTCGCAATGAATCCACTTTCTCGCCTGTTAAATGAAACCAAATACGGTTACAAGGTAGGTACGCAAACGAATTCGCGCCATACCATTTCACATCTAATGTACATGGATGATATTAAGATCTATGCAGCTACTAAACATCAATTACAGCAGCTGCTGGGACTTTCCAACGAGGTTTCGCGAGACCTCTGTATGGAGTTCGGAATCGATAAATGTCGAACACAATGTCGTTCTGGAGGAAAACGAGATGCGGTCGCATTCGAACTCGAACCAGAGTCTGTTATGCAGCCCATGGACGAGGGAGAGTCGTACCGGTATCTCGGATTCAATCAGGACGAACGTATAGATCACAGCGCTGTAAAACAACACCTGATGCAGCAATACCTAACGCGTGTACGGAGATTACTGAGCACCCACCTTGATGGAAAAAAAACCATCAAAGCAATTAACACCTACGCAGTTCCGGTGCTAACATACTCATTTGGGGTAATCAAATGGACGCCTACGGACTTGACAAACATCGAGATCAAGACCCGCGTCCATATGACCAAATACAGAATTCATCATCCCAAAGCAGCGATAGAACGATTGACGCTGCCAAGAGCCGAAGGGGGTCGAGGTCTTATAGACATAAGGAACACGCATAATAAACAGGTTCATAACTTGCGAGAATACTTTTACACCAAAACACACACATCACACTTACACAATGTAATAATCCAAGCCGACAAGGCATACACACCATTAAACCTCTCACACACAGAAATGCCAGATAGTTTTTGCCGTTTGGTCACGAAGGAGGACAAAATTCAGCAATGGATTCGGAAGCCTTTACATGGGAGACATCCACATGATCTTAATCAGAGTAACGTCGACAAAGCAGCGTCGCACGCCTGGTTGAGTCAAGGAAGTCTTTTCCCGGAGACTGAAGGATTCATGCTAGCTATACAAGATCAAGTAATTCATACAAAGAATTACTCAAAATACATACTTCGTGACTCGTCAATAACATCTGACTCATGCCGGAGATGCCATTCCAAACCTGAAACGATCCAACACATCACAGCTGCCTGTACTCAGCTCGCTCAGTCCGAATACAAACACCGTCACGACCAGGTTGGCAAAATCATATACCAGAAACTAGCGGTTAAGCACCACCTTATAACCGATAAAACACCTTACTACAAGCTCACACCAAAAGTAGTAGCGGAGAATGACTCCTGTAGACTTTACTGGGATCGGTCGATTATTACAGATAAGACCATAAATCATAATCGACCAGATATCACCTTCGTAATGAAAAACACTAAGACAACCTATCTGATCGATATTGCGGTTCCAAATACACACAACTTACAAAAAACACACGCAGTTAAATTGGATAAATACACTGACCTCGCAGCCGAAATAAAACAACAATGGCGAATGGAACATGTCCACATCGTTCCAATAGTGCTCAGTGCCACCGGGGTCATTCCACACACACTACATAATAGTTTGAGCCTCTTGGGTCTCCCAAAATACACATATGTCACTATGCAAAAGGCAGTGATCATAAACACGTGTCGTATAGTACGGAAGTTCCTCAGTAATACGAATCCGACTGCGATATGTGAAAGCACAAGACCTGCTTCTACTCCATCTGAGCCATCTACAGTGAGCGAACAATACACTGACACTCATCCTACTGACACACAACACACATACATAAACACACAATACACTAACACTGAAAGACAAACACTTAACACACATACAGATCCAGATTCGTCTGATGGAGAGGGGGGATCGAACAACTGCCGCACTGTCACTGTTACCGCTCTGGTGCACAATCCTCCCCAATTCAATAACACACAAGGTCCGTCAACCTCTGTACCATCTAAACGCGCAGTTCCAGGAACACCCGATCTTAATGAGCAATTTGATGAACCAGAAAACATCTACACCAAGAAACGTAAAATAGAAAGACACATCCACACACATACACAAACACAAACAGTCCTTTCCCTTCCCTCTGTCCCTAATCCTACCTATTCTCTGAGGACACGAAAACGAACTAGGCTTTCACAGCCGTCTGTCATTGAGCCAACATCTACGCTCCCACAAAAGTCTCGTCGTACGAACCAGTGTACACCAAAATAGACGCATAACACCTCGTTTCAAGCAACAACAACAACATTATAAGGAGTGATGTGACAAACCCGTCCGTGAATGTACTACGGTACTTTTACGGATTGGTTTGGCACATTACCCTTCCACAGAGCCTAATACCTTGCATAATGCCGGTATAGGTGAATGTTACCCAGTACTGTCCTACTGAGTAGTGAGCGCCAGGTTGGCGTAAAAGTCTATAATAATAATAATAATATTTAATTTATGCCACTAAGGGCCTTTTACACCCTTAGTGGTACTGTTGTTATTTATACCTGTTGTTTGTTTTTGTTATTGTTTTTTATCGATGTACCACCGAAGGCCTTTTACACCCGAGGTGGTACATCACTTGTTTTTATTTATCTGTGATATTTTGTTATGCCGCTGTGGGCCTGTTGTTATGGCTCCACAGCGGTATTGTTTTAACTCCTTATTGCGTCGCTGGTCGGCCTGTGGCCTCCCAGCGACGTAATAAGTTTTATCTGTGATCTATTGTGATAATTGTCTGTGATATTTGTGTATTTCTAGTCAGGTTCCTCCACTCCGAGGCCTTTACACCTCGGAGGGAGTCGCAGCGATGGTCTTCAGGCCTTGGTGACCGGACGCTATGTCTAGTACTTATCGTACCGTCACCAAGGACTGTCCGCTCTTTTTAAGCCCTGGGATGGCAGGGCCCATCGATGGATTTTATTATTTGTATGTTTGTCCGTTGTCTAGTGCATTTATGTGTTCCTGTCTTTACGTGTTGTTTTTATTTTTACTGTTTGGCGGCGCATGCCCTTAGTAGGCGATGCCGCCGGGTGCTGCTGACCGCGCCATCCACCGGCAGCAGTACCCCAATTTTAACTAAAAAAAAAAAAAAAAAAAAAAAAAAAAAAAAAAAATAATATTTAATTGGTGCTTAAGACTCACATGAGTATACACAGGTCACAAAATACAATGTTAAGATACATCAAACAGTACAAATTAAATGTTACATTCATATAAGCATTTGCCAATAAGGTATTTTTTAAGTTCAATTTTAAATTTATGTATATTATCTATATTTTTTATATCTGGGGGTAATTTATTGTATAAATAGCTACCTTTACATAGTGGATAGTGATTACTCTCCATATAATGAAAACTCTTTATAACGTAATAAAATACCCGGTCCCTTCAATTTCTTTATATGGATTTTACACTGTATTAATTTTTAAAGGTTAGAAAAATCTCAAATTTAGATACTTTTGACCCATGAAAAATATATTTAAAAAACAAAAGTGAAATATAAATAATATTTTTTTTTAATTCTTTATACAATAGTTAATAATATCCTTAATAGAGATTTAAAAAAATTTTATTGTTTATACCTGTTTTTTAATTGTTAATTTCGTGCGCTCACAAGTATGCGTCCCCTACCGTCAAAATACCTTTAAGTATTTTTTCAACCGGAGAATTTTTTTTTATATTCTTTATTGAAATACAAATAAAAAAGGTCCTATGACTTTTCACGATAAAGTTAATATTTTTAGAGATATGAATTTTTAAAGGTTCGAGATTTTTCGAACCTTTAAAAATTCATATCTCTAAAAATATTAACTTTATCGTGAAAAGTCATATGACCTTTTTTATTTGTATTTCAATAAAGAATATAAAAAAAAAAATTCTCCGGTTGAAAAAATACTTAAAGGTAAGCGACGTACACTTGTGAGCGCGCGAAATTAACAATTAAAAAACAGGTATAAACAACAAAAATTTTTTAAATCTCTAATAAGGATATTATTAACTATTGTATAAAGAATTTAAAAAAATATTATTTATATTTCTTTTTTTTTTTTTAAATATATTTTTCATGGGTCAAAAGTACCCAAATTTAAGATTTTTCGAACCTTTAAAAATTCATATCTCGAAAACTATTAATTTTATCGTAAAAAGTCATAGGACCTTTTTTATTTGTATTTCAATAAAGAATATAAAAAAATTTGTCCGGTTGAAAAATAACAATTCCTTGCAATTGTATAAAAAATTGCGGTTTAAACAATATGGCCCCGGGTTACGCCCTGGCAACATGCATTTATATCATCAGTAGGGCAATGTCAACAGGATCGCATAAAAAAATTGAGGTGGAGTAGTTTTCGGTACTCATGCGCCAGTACCTTCTGTACTAATTACAAAGTTGAATTTCATTGTCCAAATACTTTTATTTGCTGTATTTTGGCACTTATATTGTTTTTGAAGACTGATTTTGTTTTTACAACTTTTATCGAATTTAAAGTAAATTTTAAGCTCTCATTTCCCGACTTGTCAGATAATGGGAGCGGAGGATAGTCTTCAGAAAAAAATTTTTTTCGACCACATAAATATTGCTTAGCTGATTTAAATTCAGTTCATTTGTTAGTCAAATAGACAAGCTGTGTTTCAGTTTAAAAAATAAATAAATTTGCCTTGTTAGGCTCCAATTACCCCCTGCTCCCTTAATATCTTCAAAAACGAATTATTTGTTCATAAAAAAAAAACGTTTTCAGCATCGAGATATTGTTTCCAAGTGCGCGGGTGTATATACGTATATTCAGAATTAAGTCTGCCGTACTCGTCACTGTTTTTTATGTGGCAGACCATGTTTTCTAGATAGGGACGATCCTAAACTTTGATTTACAAAAAGAATAAAAAAATCATCTTGTGGGGTAGGTTTTATGAGGATAATTAATAAACATAAGTAGGTCTGCCGGGCTAAAAGAATTCAAATTTGAGAGGCAGACCATTTTTTTGGTAAAATATGCACAATTTTATACAAAATGTATAATTTTCAAAGAATCATCTTGTAAGGTAAGTAACCCTCTGATTTAAGCTACTTATAAAAATTAATTAAAAATATAGTTTAACGGAATTCACAAAGTCGGCCTAGGAATTCATAATTTAGGGTATATTTGCCATTAATTTAGGTTACTCCCAAGTCCCAAAGAATCATCTGGTGGGGTAGCGAAAAACACGGTCGGAGCTCGGTCTATTAATAGTAAAACTGAGAAAATGGCGTTTAAAAAATTTAGCATTTTTAAACCTTCGTATTTTTTTTTCTAGACCCACTATGCGATACAAAGAATTTTTATTTAGCATAAAAATAGTATCAATTTTTACTAGAAAACGTATTTTTAAGCAAGTACTTTCTAATTCGCCAGAAAATGTGAAGATACGTTGTTTTCGCTAACTGAAAACAAGATTCTACATACAATAAACAACGTATGTGAATCATCCAATAAACAGTAAGCAAGCAGTTACATATACGTTAGTCTTATTCATTTTTAAGAAGATGGATATTAATTTGGTAAACATAAATTAATAAGGTAGGTGATCAGTGATCCTGATCACATACGTTATTTATTACAATCATAGTGATAAAAGTGACTTTTAGGGATGATCGATATTCATCGATGGTGTAAAAACATCGATGTTATGTCCTCGATAGCATCGACACATCGATGTTACGAGAATAATATCGAAACATCGATATTACTCTAAGCTATCCAGTAGTTAAAATGTCCTGCAGCTGATTTAAAACAAAATCCATTACTTTTATGGCAAGTTCTAGGATCCACTTATCCAAACTTGAAAAAAATTGCCATTAAATATTTGTTTCACAGCAACTCCAACAGCTTCAGAGAGACTTTTTTCAAAAGCTGGGCAGCATTTATATCAACAAAGCAACAGATTAAAAGGAAAACTTCTAACAAAGTGTACCAAATAAATACTGGCAATGTTAATTTTTAATAAATAAAATAATAGATTAATGGTTGTTTATTTTGCTACATAAACATCGATGTTTTCGAACATCGATATATTCCTTTCGATATATATCGTATATCGATACTCTTGAATCGATGTTAACATCGATGTTTTTCTAATATCGATCATCCCTAGTGACTTGTACATACGTTAAATTAAAACACATACGTTATATTTAACTAATAATATTACAGTAAAATTTTGGATGCACTCTGCTATACGTTAAATTTTTTATCAATTTTTTATTTTTTTTTTATTTTAGGAATTTAAATATAACATTTTTTTGGGCTTAATAAAAAGTATTTAAAATAAGTTATCCGATGGTATCAGTAACTCATTTTTGATAGAAATGTCACATACGTCGTTTTTTTATAATACGGCAGAATAGCTCACAATAAAAAAACATTATAAACACCTTTTAAAATAAACAATTTTCGATATACAGGGTAGAATTTTTTAGGTCTTTTTTAATTAAATGTTAATAATATTTTACCCGATTATTTAAAATGGGATTCTTATATGAAAATCATGATACCTGTTCCAGTTGAAATTGAAGGATTCTTACATCCGACCCAAGGCCTTTCGCCCCATCTGCCTGCAGGGCCCGCTCCAAGGGCGGGTAACCCGGGCATTTACCCGGAGCGGCAATTTTGTACCTGATGGATAGATACATTAGGGATAATTCCGTAAAAGGTACGCCGTTATACCCTAATCAACACGCGTATCAAGCTGGTAAATCAGTTGAGACAGCTCTTCACCAATTGGTTGTGCAGTTGGAGACGACGCTGAATCAATCAAAAGGAATTAACTATGTCCACTTTCTTGGATATAGAGGGTGCTTTAAATTTCACTTTTCTGGACTCTATTCGTAGAAGAGTGGGTCAACATGGGGTCGATAATACAGCGACCCGATGGATAATGACTTCCCTTGAGGGGCGGCAAGCGGTCGCCTATTTAAACGACTGCACTCCTAAAGTTAAAACACCAAGAGGCTGCCCACAATTGGGTTATTTCCCCACTTTTTTGGCGCCTGGTAGTAGATGAACTAATCATCAGGCTCAGTAGTAGCGGCATTTATGCGCAAGGATACACTGATGACATATGTATTATGTCGGTCGAACGTTTTCCTGATACAGTGGCTGATCTCATGGAGACAGCACTTGGCACCGTGGAACAGTGGTGCAGGGAGATCGATCTAACAGTTAATCCTGGGAAGACCGACCTTGTTGTTTTTACAAGGAAGAGGAGGCTGGATAATATTTTCGAGCCACTCTTTTTTAAGGTTCCGTACCTTAAAAAGAAAAAACGGAACCCTTATAAATTCACTATCGTGTCCGTCCGTCTATCACAGACGTTTTTCTCGAAAACTATGTAACGTAGGAATTTAAAATTTGGCACAATGTTAGATTTTGATGACGCTCACATATATCGCTAGTCAAAAATTAGAAAAAAAAATTTTGGAGGATTAAAAAGGGCAGTCAGTTTAGCTCAAAGAAAAAAAAGTTTCAATTAATATATCGTGTGGGGTATCATCCAAAAGAGCTACCTGCAGGGATTCTAAAAATATTTTTTTTTATAATTTTTAGCCCAGTAGTTTTAAAGATATAACTTAAAATTTGCAAAAAATGACCGCTCCCCCTGATCTCCGAGGTTTCTAAAGCAAAAATTTTAATTTTTACTGGGTTAATAGATATTGAATCATAGATTACTGGAAAACTGCGGCTTTTTCTTAAAATCCAATGCTGAAAACACAAATATTTTAAATAACAAAGGGAAACACTAATAATTTTATTATTTGTATGTACAAAATTATTTACTTTAATAGCCATAGTAACATATTTTTTAATTTATGTTGATCCAGTTACCTAGAAATAATTTTCTGACAACGTCTAGTTTAGAAATTTCTTTGACGAGTTTATAGATTGGTTCATTTTCATTGACTTTTTAATTTTTCTAGTAATTGTTCCATAAATGGGCGAATTTGCAGTCTACGTTGTCATACAATATTTATCTTTTTAATCAGTAAAAACGAATCAAACTTGGTGGAAATTTTCAATTGTGAAAGGGGCCGTCCATTAATCACGTGATGTTTTTTTTTTGCATTTTTTAACCCCCCCCCCTCCCCCCGTGATACATGGTGAGGTTTAGGGCTAACCCCCCTCCCCCCGTATATCACGTGTATTTTTTCGAACCTGCAAAGAATCTAATTTTTTTTTAATATTTATAAAATACTGGTATAAGTATCATCTAATTTTATTATAGAAAATTAAACACTACTATAATAACGTTCAGAAGTAAACAGAAAGGTTGCAATTTTTTTTTTTTTTTTTTTTTTTTTTTTTGATTGACATAAAAATAATAGAAATGCGAAAAACTTTTTTGTACTAATATATGAACATTACTTAATGTACAGTATTTTCGGACCACGATTAGCAAGACTTTCTTCAACACCAATAACTGGATAAGCATCTTGCAAATCAGTTGTTGGCACAGTGATTTGTTGAAGATCAACATGGGTTTCATCTAGCCACTCGGCGTCATCATTTTCGCGCACTACGCAGAGAATCTCTCTCGATCTACCGTTCGATCGTCGCGTGAGGATGCGGGAAGGACGAACATTGTGCATGTCTGGACTATTATATTGATAGCGAATCAAGATCACACTACAAGCCGTTTTCGATTTTGTACGAGTTTGACGAAAAAATAAATACATGTAACGCCGCTTTTCGGTTGAGTATCGCGCACTTGCCGAAAAAATAAATACACGTGATATATTACTTTACCCCCCCCCCCCTCACCCTTGTGATATTTCGTGATTTTTTATGGGACCCCTCCCCCCTTTCAAGCCTCACGTGATTAATGGACAGCCCCAAAGGTTAAAGTTGACAAACATATTTTTATTTTCAAAAACTCAAATTTATTAATATTTTACTCATTTTCTAATGATGACAAGTATATGATATAGCATATTTTTTAAAGTAACTTATTGTATTAGTTATTTATAGAATATGATAAAAATAACAGAACAATGCGAAACACGAGTGAGTGAGGAACTTAAATGGTTAACTGCCGAGGGGCAAAAGGCAAAAATCTTTAAATAAAAAAAATACCAATAATTGCGTTAAATTAATTGCAATATCAAAAATGTCAGTAACATTAAAAGTGTGATAATTAATAATAAAATGCAATTATTTTTAATAAAAATATGTGTGCCGGGTTTAACTCTTTAAATACAATAATTTTCAGCCACACTTGTTTCTTTTTTCCGGTAAACATCGAAATTATTGAATGACAATGTAGATTGCATTTTAGCGCATAAATGTTGTAACTGACTGTATAAATAAGTATTTAAGGTACCTAACTGGAAGATTAGCTCAAAAATTATTATAGTCGGTGACTTCAATATCGATTTTAACATTCATCCACGAAACGAGCTTTCACTGTCCTTCATATCACTAGGAATGAGCTCATTAATAACAAAGCACAGAACAAGGGGAAACACAGTAATAGACAACGTATTTACTAACTCGCTCTTGACTGATTTTTATTGGGAAACGGTTAGCTTTTTCAGGATGGGTCAAGTATTTGGGAGTTACTCTTGATGCTGGACTGACCTGGGAGAAGCACATTGAAAACAAGGTAGCTAAGGCCTGTAGCACTTTTTGGGCCTGCCGAAAAGCCGCTGGGGCCAGAAAAGGCCTTAAAACAAAAATGGTTTATTGGCTCTATCAACAATTGTTAGGCCATCGCATACCTTTGCTTCCTTGATCTGGTGGCCTGGTACTGAAACAGCCAGTGCTAGGTCAAAGTTGAATAAAATCGAAAGATAGGCATCACGGGAACGATGCGTACAACGCCGCTGGTCGCTCTGGAGGCGCTAATGGGACTGTATTCGCTTCATTTAAAGAATTCGCTTCAAACATCCTGGGCAAGGGCATTCAGCCGCTTTATCTAGCCTTCAGAAGTCGCTTGTCATGATTGAAATGATAAGTGACACAACGAAGCCCAAATATAATCTGGATTGTAAATATCATGTGATCATTCCATCCAGGAGGAGTGGGAAAACAATGCTCTCCCAACAGCTGTTAAGGGACTGGTCTGGTATACCGATGGGTCCAGGATGGTGGAGGGTACGGGTGCGGGTGTTTTCAGAGTCTGAACCCGATTAACCAATCCCCTTGGAAAAACAATTAACGGTTTTCTAGGCAAAGGTGTTTGCCATTTCAGCCTGTGCGAAATGGATACAAAGTATGCCCGGCTGGACGGGACTTCGCGTAAACATTTGTTCGGACCGCTAAGCCGCTCTCAATACCCTTAATAGCGTTAAGACAACGTCAAGATTGGTACGCGAGTGCTAAGAAACGTTGGATTAACTCCCGATCCATTATCCAATTACCTAGTTGGTATGAGTACCAGGCCATACGGGAATAGATAGAAATGAGAGAGTAGATGACTTAGCTAAACGGGGCTCAAGTCAACCTTTAATAGGTCGAGAGACGCCCCTGGGAATATAATTTCAGAAAGTGAGGTGTGCTGTTGATAACTGGGCTAAAAGACAGCACGCCCATCTCTGGAAAGTGTGTACAACGACCAGACAAACCCGAGAGTTTGAAACGGATAAAAGGACTGCTATCTCTAAGTAGGATACAGCTGAGCCGATTAACAGGTATACTCACGGGGCATAACGTCCTGCGGAAGCACCTGCACATTATGAGATTAGTGGAGAGTCCTCTCTACCGAAGGTGCGGCCTGAAGGACGAATCCTGAATTTCTATGAGGGAATAAGGGACTGGACATTAACTAGTCCCTCTTGGATGCCAGAGGGACTGAGTACAATAGGCCCGTATTTGGTGGCCTACGTGCAACGGAAGCTATGAATCCCGACCCACTTACAGCATTCATTCATTCCAGTTAAAATTCACATTATATATTTATGAGACGGTACGAATAAAGGTCCATTCATATCTACAGACACTAAACGTAATAGACACGTATCGTGCCAGACACGACAAATATTGTTTAATGCTTTTCTTATGGGTGTATTCATATTATAGCGTAACGTAAGCGCACAGACACGTACAGTGACAGACAGTGTCCGCACAGTATTCTCGAGAAGAATATTTTGTCTGTGTTGGAACATGTCTGTTAACCTTGCGCGGCTAATATGAATGTATGTTTCGAAACGTGCAAACAAAATTCCTAAAATTTATTTATAAATTTTCATTGTATTCGTTTCATGAAGTACAAATAACGAAAAATTAATCGAATTTGTTAGAAAATAAACATTTTCTGTTAATTATATAAGATATGAATAACAAACATTTAATCGAATTTATTAGATTATGTACATTTCTCCACAATCAAACTGATAAGAAATTTGGCGATGATCAACAGAAGTATGCAGTAAGAAAGGAAATTTTTTCTCTTCCAATAATAACGCAATTTCGGAAAAATCTTCAGTATAAAAGTCACATAAAGTCACGTTGTCAGATCTGCTACAATTTAATTTTTGTAATTCACTGATACATACTACATATACGTGCTATTGGCGTCCCAAAGATTCTCACTCGCGCCTCTTGGTGGTAAAATCAGAACTAACACCAACTAAAAATATACGTATACGATTAATAGGTGATATAATATCCAGTAATCCGCGCATAATTTGTATAGTACATTTTTCTATCGACAATTAACGTATACAAAAATTTTTACTTGATACAGCTTCTAATTTAAAAAACCAGGAGCGCTCGCGTAATTTTTTCGTCGCCAATACGTATAGTTTCTACTGTCTGTGTCTATCTGCTAATTGTCTGTGTATACGAATACTTTTGAAAATGTGTCTGCCACGATACGTGTCTGTGACGTTCAATGTCTGTAGATATGAATGAACCTTAATACCGAAGAAAAAATAAATGATAATTTTGAATGATAAACTTTTTAACACGTTGATGGTCATGAATGCCGTACGGCGTAAAGTGAAACTTGATTAACTGCGACACAACGCTGTACCGTGTTAACAGTTCCGTATAAAATGCGAAAAAAAGCTCGCTTGCTCTTTAGGCATCATTGGTACATATCATTTAAAATTATCGTTAATTTTTCTCTTCGGTATTATGGTGATGTTTCATAAACATATACATATAACACGAACATAATTATTACTTTGGAACAAATATCACGATATTCACATTAGAATCCTATTCTAAGTAGAGATGTCGATTTTAAATCGATTAATCGAAGCTTAAAAAATCGATTCTTTTCATTTGAATCGATTATTAAAAGTAAGAGATCGATAACCGATTTTTTCCAAAAATAACTTCATTTTAATAGTAATTCTACAAAGAAACATGTGTTAAAATGAAACACCAAAAACTCTATTGTTAATTGTCACTTTTTACTCGTTATATCAACGAACCCCTCCTATGGCTCTATATAAGTCAGACTATTAATACAAAAGGAAGGAAGAGACCACCTATCTGTAAACGACGATCCCTTTCCCACAAAAGCGACTTATTTAGAAAACATTTTTTTGTCAATTTGTTTGAAATTTTTTAATAAACTTGGTTTAATTCGTGGTATTAGTCCTACATATTCAATTGCCTTATTTTTTATAATTATAATTGAAAAGTTAACTCATTAATCGCCTTTACAAATATAATGTAAGGCGTTTTTACACGATATTACCGATATTACCTATGTACTATCAAGTAAGTCCCTTAAACAAAAATTATCAGCTAATTTTATTAAAGATTTCAAAATTTCGATTTTTTAGATTGCTCTCACAGAATCGATTTTTTTTTGAATCGATTGTTTTGATTTCGATTTAAATCGATCTTTTTTTTTTGGAGAATCGACATCTCTAATTCTAAGTCATCGGATGTTTTATCAAAATTCATCTAAAGGAGAACAGCAAAAAAAAAATGCCACCCTGTATATCGAAAATAGTTTGTTTATTTTAAAAGTTGTTCATTTAATATTTCCAAATCTTTTTTATACCCGTACGCACATACACATACGCAATAATTATCTTTCCTTATTTTGGTTCATTCGTGTAATTTTTTGTTTATATTCAACTAAAATTTTAATAAAAAATATTTTTTAAAGTGGAATTTAGTTTGTGAAAAAGATTTTTATCCAACAATAGCTCTTGTTTTATTTGGTGCTGGTGGTTTAGTTGGGAATTACATTTTTGGATATGTTCAGGTAAGCTTATTTTTTTTTATTTCAATTTATGATATACAGGAGCGGATTTAGTTATGGGCTTTATGAGCGGAATCTCGAGCCCTGTGCAATCAAAAGAGCCTCCTTCAAAATAAGAAAGTCGACAAGTGCGCATTAAAGGCGATTTAAATCAGAGTTTCGAAGTTAGTAGCTAGAGTTTTTTCAAAGCTTTTGCCGACAATATTTTTAAAGGAACTATAAAAACAAATGCAAAAAATGATTCAACATGTACATATATGTGATATGTACGTACATATATATTGGACATTCAAACACATTCAAATCAATTTAGTCCAGGAGGTATCGGCGCATCCGTACCGAAAACTATTCCACCTCAAATTTTTTATACGATCCTGTTCAAATTGCCCTACTGATGATATAAATGTATGTTGCCATGGGGCAACCCGGGGCCATATTGTTTAAACCGAAATTGTTTAAACAATTGCAAGGAATTGTTATTTTTCAACTGGACAAATTTTTTTTATATTCTTTATTGAAATAAAAATAAAAAAGGTCCTATGGCTTTTCACGATAAAGTTAATATTTTGAGATATGAATTTTTAAAGGTAGGCGACGTATACTTGTGAGCGCGCGAAATTAACAATTAAAGGTATAAACAACGAAATGTTTTTAAATCTCTATTAAGGATATTATTAACTATTGTATAAAGAATTAAAAAAGTATTATTTATATTTTATTTTATTTTTTTTAATATATTCTTCATGGGTCAAAAGTACCCAAATTTGAGATTTTTCGAACCTTTGAAAATTCATATCTCTAAAAATATTAACTTTATCGTGAAAAGCCATAGGACCTTTTTTATTTGTATTTCAATAAAGAATATAAAAAAATTTGTCCGGTTGAAAGATAACAATTCCTAGCAATTGTTTAAACAATTTCGGTTTAAACAATATGGCCCCGGGTTGCCCCATGGCAACATGCATTTACATCATTAGTAGAGCAATTTGAACAGGATCGTATAAAAAAATTGAGGTCGAATAGTTTTCGGTACGGATGCGCCGATACCTCCTGGACTAATTAGAGAATTACAGAAAGTTTAGATAACAAACTGGTAAAAATTAATAATAATAAAAAAAAAGAAAGACACAAATACTTTTATTAGTTTTTATATTGTTTATTTTAAAATTTTTTATAGAAACTAAGAGAGTAGTGGGTGTTGGTGTTTGTGTGAGTTGAATATATAGTATATAACTATATAGACATCAGTGTGGTACTGGTAACATCGCACACATAAATAATGCGTGATCAATTAATAATTAATCGCGATCGGCCTCTGCGGTTGTTTTGATTATTTTCGTATGCCGAAGCCATGGGACTGAAAGTGTTAAGAAAGCACTAATTTAAGCCCAAAATAGATAGCCATTTACAAATATTTTATTTGATATATATATATATATATATATATATATATATATATATATATATATATATATATATATATATATATATATATACCGTGTGAGTTTTTCGGGAGTTGCCATTTTGATTACAGCCAAACCGTTGATTAAATCGAAAAATTGTTCAAATAAGAGTTGTAGATATCGACGGGGGTAACAGATTGCTATAGTCAGGAGCTTTATAGCTCTTATTGTTTTCGTGTTATGATACAAACTTATAGTTTTTTAAATAGAAACGTATGTTTAAAAGTCTTTCAAAAATTTGTTTGTGATTCAAAGCTACCAGAAACACTCAAATTCTCATTGTTTTATCTCATATTTTTGAGTAATTACGTTTTAAAAACGACACTTTTAAATTTCGTACTCAAGTACTTGCAAACGATTAGGATTTTACGTAATTTAAAAAGATACTGACTCAATATGGTTGCCATTTTTGACAATGTAGTAACGAACAATTAAACGATTATTACGTTTTCAATCGGAAATTTAAAAAAAAACGCCGTGAGCAGCGGAGCCCCATCACGGAAGTCGAATTTTTCCTTTCATCTTCGGTATTGAGTGTCTACAAGCGAAATATAATTGAAAGTCCACAAGCGATTTGTAATTTTGGTGGTTTCAAAACTGATGATGAGTGTCCGGTTAATCGGGGCTTTAAAAAAAGGTTTTAAGTTTTTAAGGGCTGAATCTCAGTAAATTTCAATTTTGTGCCGATAGCAGTTAACAGGGAAAAAGTCAACACAATTCGTACGAGGGCATTTCTATCCATGCTTATCCGCCAAGTGCCTTTGTGTTTTATTTTTAAATATTAAAAAAGGAACTTAAATAGTAAACTGGAAGGCTTTTATGAAGATATTTTTTCTTTCCAAAAAAATCCAAAATTTCTATTTTATAAATATTAAAAATCCAAAATTCCTAATTTATAAATAAACAGTGACTTTAATAACATTTTTAAATTACTTAATATGTATGTATTTTAACGATTCGGCTATATTCTATTTCTCTGTCAGTTAAATGTTTTTATAATGTATCTCTGTTCCATTTTTTTTGACAAAAAAACTCCCGACGATATCTGTTATGTGATATGATCAGAATTTAGATTATATTTACACCTTCCTAAAATTAATAAAAGTTTGCTTCAATCGTATAAAAATTACGTTAAATCATATTCAAACAATAATATTTTTACGTAATTTTCTATCCAATTGACAATACAGTTATGATTAGAATTGTATAAACAGAGTATTCTAGTATTAAATAATTTTGCACATTCAATTTTTTTTTTTAACAAAGAAAAATTTTTTTAAATTTTGACACATTCTTTTATGAAATTTCGATTAAGAAATATTAAAAAATTTTAAAGTGAATCATTTAAAAAGAGTTAAAAATAAATTAAAAAGGAAACATTTCTCTATTTTAACATATTTGTAAAGAAAATTTTACAGTTTACTTACAGTTTTTTGAAAAAATGTAATAACATTTTTACATACAATAAAGATTATATTTGAACGGTAGGAAATCCACAAATTTTTTTTTATATCTTTAATTAATTATTAAATTTGGTTTTAGAAGAAAATCTTCGTCTAATTCGCTCCAAGCCGAAAGTATAGCCACTAATAAGGACATTCCACTGTTAAAATAAGTGGAAAATATATTGAAATTTATTTAATGAAAGCCATTCATACACATTTTTAAAATATCCTTTTGAATTATATAACAAATAAAATCTGTGTAAAAAAATCTAATTGACGTGTTTTTTCTCAATTTTCTAATATTAAGTAAGGCTCGTTAGTTAGGGAGTGATTGTGTCAAAATTTTAATATAAAATATGGTAATTTTAACCCTCTTTAAAAGAACATTTCGATTTTAACAATAAAAAAATTTTAAAAAGTGTTTTCGTTTTTCCCAGATTACCAAAAACTTTTCATAGGCATATCTGTGACTAAAGTTGCCTCCCTTTCTTAAGAAAATAAAGTATTTTTAAAATTTTGTGCAAAAAAATAAAACACAATTAACGAAAAAAAAGTACGCGTTCCCATATTTTTAAGATTTTGTAGTACAAGAAAATCCTTATGAATTCATCATATCTGTTATTGCATTTACTAGCTTTTACGCAATTTAATAAACAGTATCGTTTTGATTTTTTAAACTCATTTAAGACATTTATTGTTAGTGAGACATATTTGAATTATTTTCCTAACTAATAAATTAAATTCTGTAGACTGATGTTTTTGTAGATAAAAAAAATTCTAGGTAACGTCTGTATTAGACAAAAGTCTGAAAATGGACGTAGAATCTCACTGTTATTAATTATTATGTCTTAGTCTTTTGAAAAATTATTTTTTGAACTAAAATAAGAATAGGAGGAATATAAACTTAGGGGTAAACGACAGGGGTATATAAACTTTATTTTAGATTCTACGTTTATTTTTACAGAAAATCATCAAGTACCTATTATTTCTTTTTTGAATGTATAAATACAAAAAGTTCGAAATTATTTTATATTAGAATTTCAATTTTGGTCGACCCTACTCTTTTCTCGTCTCTTTTGACCCCAATTTTTCATAGAGAAGAAATTATACGATTTTTGTTAATTTTTCAAAAACCACCGATATTTTTAAATTTTTTTGGATACTGCTGATAAAGTGACCATCTTCGCGTAAATTTTTAATATATTAAAGATTAGGTACTCATAAAATAAATACAAAAAAATACGGTGTGAAGTCTGAATGCGTACCTATTCATCCTTGTCTACGGTAGCACATTTTTTATTGACATAAATATTAGAAACGCAGGAATCAACATAGAAGTGGATTATGGTACGATATATTTTCTGAAAAAAGTGCTTAGGACCAAAGTTATAGAGTTCAAAGTGATGCACTTGATGATGACTTTGAAGTTGACCTTGAGGTCAATTTCCAAAGTCATTTGAAAATCATTTAATATTTTTCAAAAGGAGTAGTTTACTTTTCATCCCTAAATGGTTCAAAATATATTCGAACGAATTTCACATGCAAGATAGAAAATAAGTGATCAAGAAGTAATTTTGAAAAATACTTGCTCAATCGCAATCGGAAAAATAATAGTTAATCATATGTTCATTTGAATTCCTAATATGATAACTATAGAGTAGCAATAAAAATTTTAAAAAAATTTTGAAAATTTCTAATATAACATAAAGTTAATGTTTAACTTACAATTGGAGTGATATTAAATCTTTTCTTAACTTTACTTCTAAAATTACTTACAAAAATGTTTTCTTCTAATTTTTTCTATAAATTTGCGCCTATTTTTCCATTTCGTCAGGTTTTAATTTTTTTTATTTTAGAAAAATAACGCAACAAATCAATTTTGTAGATTGAGTCAATACATGAAATTACTGCTTATAGGTACAGGATATGGTCAAAGTTCGGCAATGGCTAATCATTTTCAACTGACCTTGAAAATCGATTTCAGGATCACTATCAAGTGCATCGCTTTAAATTCTACAAATTTGGTACTCAGCCCTTTTTTCAGAAAATATGTCGTTTCAAAAATATTTAGCAATAATTGCTTTCATCTACAGAGGTTGAATGGTGTTTTCTACCCCTAAAAAGCGTATTTAGCCGAAATAAAAAAAACACGTATTTAATATTTTTCGCTGTTTAATATGTATGTTAAGTTTCATTCAAATTGGCGAGTATTAGTTGGGTAGTGTTATTTGTCAGAATGTTTTGCCGATCTAGTTTTTTCAATATTACTTTGCTCGTTTTCAGAATTTGTATTTTAATTTCTACGGACAAATAACTCATTCTTTTCTTCGATTTGAGTAACTTTTATTTGCTGATGTTGACCATTAATTGATCGAAACATATCAAATATTTTTCAATGATTTTTTTAGCGAATGTCGAAAATTTTGAAAATTTTTTCACCGTTAGTAATTTAAAGTGTTTGAATTCATTAAGTAATTAAATGATGTCCACAAGAACCTTACGGACTACCATAAGTTATATGAGATCCCTAGGACCCGTTTTTTACTGTTAGGATAAACTTTTTACTAAAATTATTTTAGATGAATAAAGGTTATGTTGTATGATTTCCGCCAGGGTTTACTGTTCCCATTATTGTAAAAAATAAACTAACCGACCGATTTTGAAAATTTTTTCACTGTTAGAAAACTAAATTATTTTAGATGGATACAACTATGCTGCACAAAGTCCGTTCGGGTTCTTGGGTCCCAAAAATATCAAAACTAATTACCCAGCCGATTTTAAAAAATCTTTTACTCTTAGAAAGCTAAACTATTTTAAATAGGTACAGTTTTTAGATGAGATCCGCCAGTCCCCAAAATTTGGAAATTCGCTATGTTATGCAGATGCTGCGACAGGGGTATTTTTTAAATTTTTTAAAATTACTATTCGCCTACTTGTATTTAGAATAAAAGTAATGCATTTAAAACACATTTAACAATAGCATTCAATTCCGATGTAAAAATGGAAGAAGTGGGGGAAAAAGTAATGTGGACTCCCTAAAAGGTACTAGCTGGATACTAACTGAATACACGTACAAAATTTCAGCCCTCTAGGTTTCCTTAGAGAGTCTCTAGACGTGTTAGAAAACAAGCAAAAAAATTAAGGAAATATTGGCGTAAAAATCGTGGGGGTAAGGGTTAAAAGTTGAAACCCTCAAAAAACAGTGTCTGGCTATTAGCTTAACCTGTACACAAAATTTCAGCCCTCTAAGTTTATTTGGGGAGATTTTGACCCGAACGAAACTGTTAAAAAACAAGAAAAATCATGTTCTTTTGGGTATAAAAATGGTGGCGGTAGGGTTTGAAAGTCGAGACTCCCAAAAGTACAAACTTCGAAAACGTCAAAAATGCATGAAATTGTAGCTTAAAAATGAGGGGGGTGGGGGTAAAATATTAAAACCTCCAAAAAGCACAACCTATGTACGAACTTTATCAACACACCAAATTTCAACCCTCTACGTTAATTCTGGGGGGCTGGGGGCCTGTTAGATCCAGCGAAAATCATTTTTCCCCCCTCTACTCCCATCAAATCAACCTAGGAAGCTGAATTTTGGATATGTTGTAGATAATTGACCGAAACATTATTTCCAACCGGTTTGGAAAAGTTTTATTGCTTTTCCACCCACCACCACCCCCTTAAAAGTTGGGTCGGATCAAAAATTTCCCCAAAATTTGACCCCACTTTGATAGTATGAGGTGCCTCGAAAATGAGCCCCATTTACCAAATTTCATCTCTTAACTTCCATAGGGGGGCCCTACACAAATTAAAAGGTGGCGGGAATATATATATATATATATATATATATATATATATATATATATATATATATGACATTTTTTTTCTACATATTCGTGTTCTACGGGTCCGAAAACGGATAGCGCCCCTATTCTCGCCTCTCACCGTTCTTGTCGTATAGACTGTATAAGTCTAATTTTTTCAAGGAAAAATTCGACTAATTATTAAATAGATTAAATTATCATATAAAAATGATAACTAAGTACAATAAGGAAATAAAATTTCAGTTTTAATTCATTGAAAAATAAAAACTTATTTTTCTGAAATGTCACTGTTTGATAGATACATAGGCGTCTAAACATATTTTTGTAGCAAGTATTTTTAAAGGAAATGAAAAGTTTTTTGTGAAAAAACTTCTCCTTTTTAATTTGGTTTGTAATAAAAAGAAAATACTATCGAATTTCAAATATTTTTACACTATTTGAGTACATTTATTAATAATATTTTCGTTCCCAATTAACCTCACTTTGCTACTATTAAGAAACGCCAATATCATCTTGATTTGTATTGAATGTGTACATTAGAGTCATTTATTTCACTTGCCACCTGTCATTGGCAAAAATAAAATAAATAAATAAAAAATAAATATATTGTTCAGTAAATTAATGAAATACATCAAATTATTTTTAAATTAAGTTACTTTAAATACTAATTTTTTAAAATAATTTGATTTTTTATGCAAAAATGTTAAAAACTTGAAATAGAGCCCGACATCTATACTCCAAAATCTGAATTACTGCCATTCAGTATTCAATGCTGTATTATAGAGAATGATATTGGAAAAGGTTCTTTTCTTGGATATAATAGAAATTTTAGCCGTTAAAACTCTGTCGGTTGAAAGAGCCTCAAATATATATGCATATTTCTACCGCCTAATTGCTAAATTAAAGAAAAATTCAAAAAATAAACATGGGCAAAAAAATTTTTTTTCTTCATTTATATTTTTAATTAGTGTATTGAAACAGTTTTATCGAAAAATTAACATATAGTCTCATTTAAAAAACTATAAGTTTGTATCATACCTCGAAAGCCATAAGAGCTATAAAGCTCCTGACTATAGCAATCGGTTGCCCCCGTCGATATCTGTAACTCTTATTTGAACAATTTTTCCATTAAATCAACGGTTTGACTGTAATAAAAATGGCAACTCCCGAAAAACTCACACGGTATATATATATATATATATATATATATATATATATATATATATATATATATATATATATATATATATATATATATATATATATATATATATATATAATTCATATTTGAAAATCTAAGGCCAATCCTGTGTTACTTTAAAAATTTTTAAGAAAACTAATGTTGATAATTATAAAAATATAAAATCAATTAATAATGAACTTACGCCACTTTAAAAATTAATTTTTGAATAAAAAAAATTAAATAATTTTTAGTTTTTAACTTTTTAAGCTGAGCGTCCATTAGGTGGAAAACGCGGCGCGGCGCGGTTCTTACATCATTAAGTTCTCCGGGGCGGTACCGCGCCGCTCTGTCGACTTAATGGACGCACCTGCATTTATTCAGATGTATTTGTATCTGAGAGCGAAACTGCGCCGCGCCGCGTTTCCGACCTAGTAGACGCTCAACTTTAAGAAGAAAAATATTTTTTCTAATATTTTTTATACTTTAATAAAAATGTCAACAAATTAAATTTTTGCGATATTCTTCATAAAAAGTTCATTCTAAATTTATTTTAACAATGATTAATAAAAACATATTTAAGGATAGCCTTGGGCGAAGGCCGGCATTTTTCATTTACTTAGCAATCCAATGTGTATTTGGTGTTGCGACTGCCTTTGCCAATAATTATACTACGTGGTTAATATTTCGAATTGGCGTTGGATTTACCGTTCCAGCCATTCTTGGGACACCCTACGTACTAGGTATGCTTATAAAAAAGTCGTTACACTAAAAAGTTTCATAAAGCATTTTTTACTTGTAGCAATTGAGCTTGTTGGGACAAGTAAACGTACACTTTGTACAATTTTAAGTAATATTGCCTACTCAATATCGTTGATCTTATTGGCTGTTATTGTTTGGGCAGTACGTGATTGGAGAACACTAGCCTTGACCACAACTTTACCATTCTTAAGCTTTTTTCTCTTTTGGTGGGCTTTGCCAGAAAGTCCACGGTGGTTATTGGCACGTGGACGATTTCAAGAGGCTGATAAAATATTGAGGAAAATAGCTAGGTAACACCTTTAGAAAAGGAATTATTAACCAAAGTAGACTTAACTAAAATTTTTGCTTAGGATGAACAAAAGAACATTACCGCATAATTATTTAATTTTACTCAAACGAAAATATGATTCTGATCGTTTAGCTGCGGCTCGAGAGGATTCGGAATACTATGGTGTTTGGGATTTATTTAAAACGCCGAACTTATGCCGGAAAACATTAATTATAACTTTTATTTGGTTTACAAATACTAGTGTTTATGTTGGATTATCTTACTATGCGCCAGTATTAGGAGGAGATGAATTTTTAAACTTCTTTTTGGCTGGGGCCGTTGAATTGCCAACTTATTTGTTTTTATGGCCTGCCATGGATTGGTGTGGTCGTCGGTGGACTCTCTGCGTCAGTATGATGGTTGGAGGAACAGCTTGTCTAGCTACGTTTTTGGTTAAAAATGGTTTGTTTTGATTATTATTCTTGAATCTAGAAGGAAAGTCTTGATTTTTTTCCTCTCATTTCAGATGTTGGAATAACACTCGCATTATACTGCGTCGGAAAAATGGGAATTTCCTCATCATTTGTAGTTTTACCTTTAATGGCATCCGAATTATATCCAACTGTGGTAAGAGGTCTTGGTATGAGTACAAGTTCCGTCTTAGGAATGCTCGGGCCAATTTTTATACCATTAGTAAATTATACAGTAAGTATATTTAAGAATAAGGCAAAATAAAATGTTTATTAACTTTTTTGATTTAGGGTGGCGATATGTTAATACTACCCTTACTGATAATGGGCTTCCTTCTCATTGCTGGAGGAATATGTAGTCTCCTGCTACCAGAAACGTTAGGTCAAAGTTTGCCACAAAGTCTAGCCGATGGGGAACAAGTGGGAATCGGTTGCACAAGTTGTTGTGTGATCCCGCAAACCCCTCTCTCCACAAAAGAAAAAATATTAAATAAAGAAAATTACAGTAAGCCGAAAAGCAATATAGGAGATACTGCAGTTTAAAAATAATTCTAAACAAGCATCTGTTTATTATTATTGTTCCTTGTTTTCCAGTAACTCAAAAACAACTTAATTTTTTAAACAGAAATTTCGTGATTTTTAAGATGAAATTTTGACCAAATTTATTGATTATGCTAAATCTATTAAAATAGTAGAAGATAACGTCACCAAATATTATACACTACACAAAAGGGAAGCATATAACTTCAAATTGAACAAATTTTTTACATCCTGGGGAAATATTCACTTATGCTGACATGCATATATAGTTTTACGGGATCAATAACTCATGTTAATGAAGAATGCGAAATTGAAATTGAGGTATAATATTTGGCGACATTACTTTATTTAAACGTTATATTTAGAGCAAATTAGTAAGATATTATTTATACCTATTTCACATAAAACGTAAATTTAGCATATAATTGAGAAACATTTTTGCTGATAAAGTGCATGTAATTATAATATATATATATATATATATATATATATATATATATATATATATATATATATATATATATATATATATACCGTGTGAGTTTTTCGGGAGTTGCCATTTTTATTACAGTCACACCGTTGATTTAATCGAAAAATTGTTCAAATAAGAGTCGCAGATATCGACGGGGGCAACCGATTGCTATAGTCAGGAGCTTTATAGCTCTTATGGTTTTCGAGGTATGATACAAACTTATAGTTTTTTAAATGAGACTATATGTTAATTTTTCCATAAAACTGTTCCAATACATCAATTAAAAATATAAATGAAGAAAAAAAATTTTTTGCCCATGTTTATTTTTTGAATTTTCCTTTAATTTAGCAATTAGGTGGTAGAAATATGCATATGTATTTGAGGCTCTTTCAACCGACAGAGTTTTAACGGCTAAAATTTCTATTATATCCAAGAAAAGAACCTTTTCCAATATCATTCTCTATAATACAGCATTGAATACTGAATGGCAGTAATTCAGATTTTGGAGTATAGATGTCGGGCTCTATTTCAAGTTTTTAACATTTTTGCATAAAAAATCAAATTATTTTAAAAAATTTGTATTTAAAGTAACTTAATTTAAAAATAATTTGATGTATTTCATTAATTTACTGAACAATATATTTATTTTTTATTTATTTATTTTATTTTTGCCAATGACAGGTGGCAAGTGAAATAAATGACTCTGATGTTCATTCAATATAAAATAACTCTCATTCAATACAAATCAAGATGACATTGGCGTTTCTTAATAGTAGCAAAGTGAGGTTAATTGGGAACAAAAATATTATTAATAAATGTACTCAAATAGTGTAAAAATATTTGAAATTCGATAGTATTTTCTTTTTATTACTAACCAAATTAAAAAGGAGAAGTTTTTTCACAAAAAACTTTTCATTTCCTTTAAAAATACTTGCTACAAAAATATGTTTAGACGCCTATGTATCTATCAAACAGTGACATTTCAGAAAAATAAGTTTTTATTTTTCAATGAATTAAAACTGAAATTTTATTTCCTTATTGTACTTAGTTATCATTTTTATACGATAATTTAATCTATTTAATAATTTTAATTTCCGATGGAAAACGTAATAATCGTTTAATTTTTCGTTACTACATTGTCAAAAATGGCAACCATATTGAGTCAATATCTTTTTAAATTACGTAAAATCCTAATCGTTTGCAAGTACTTGAGTACGAAATTTAAAAGTGTCGTTTTTAAAACGTAATTACTCAAAAATATGAGATAAAACAATGAGAATTTGAGTGTTTCTGGTAGTTTTGAATCACAAACAAATTTTTGAAAAACCTACATACGTTTCCATTTAAAAAACTATAAGTTTGTATCATAACACGAAAACCATAAGAACTATAAAGCTCCTCATTATAGCAATCGGTTACCCCCGTCGATATCTGCAACTCTTAAGGTGCGTCCAGACCAACGCGCCGCGCAGTGCAGAATGTTCGCGAACGTTCGCGATCAAAATCTGCTTATTAAACAACTAAAAAGTCGTCCAAACATTCACGCCGCGCAGTGCAAAACGTTCGCAAACGTTGTAACAACAGTCAGTTTGGACGGGTATACGCGCACATCTGCAACAATTTGCGCACGAACAAACTTATTCCAAGTAAAGTCGGTACTTCAAAGGAATCTCTTTGTTTCAACATACTGAATTTGTTGCAGATGTGCGCGTTCGTGCGCGTACAACGGTCCAAATAGACGCACCGCGCTGCGCAAAATGTTTGCAAACGTTCGCGAACCAAATGCACACTGAATATAAATGCATCCATTTATATTCAGAATTTATATGTTTGGTTATGTTTGAAGAATTTTCAGATTTAAATTAAATCCGCGATGGAATTAGAAAATGTAAAAATTGCAGCAACCAACCTCGTTGTCTTTAAAATTTTCAGAATCATTTTTACCTTGTAAATTTATTGTAAACAGGGTTGAGCAAATATTTCATAAAATCCATTTAAAATAAAAAACGGAAAGTAAAACATACTGAAAATAGAAAATTAAAAATGTTTTTGTTGACCACTATTAAAACAAAAAATGGAAAATAACTATTTAAAAATAGTTAGAAAATGTAAACGCAAAATTATCATCCCTTAAAATTATCTTAACTATAGGTTAGATTACTTTTAAAACAGATATTTCGAATTTCTCTACAAAATCAGTTTCTTCTAGTGCTTATATATAATGATGGCAATTTTATAATAAAAAATAATAATAATAATAAAGTTTTATGCTACAACAAAAATATCTTTTGAAGTATTTACCGATATTATCACGAACATGTTTCTTTGTGCGCAAACTGTTGCAGCTGTGCACGTTTGTGCGCACGTACACGTCCAAACTGACTGTTTTTGCAAAGTTTGCGAGCATTCTGCACTGCGCGGCGCGTTGGTCTGTACGCACCTTTATTTGAACAATTTTTCGATTAAATCAACGGTTTGACTGTAATAAAAATGGCAACTCCCGAAAAACTCACACGGTATATATATATATATATATATATATACATATATATATATATATATATATATATATATATATATATATATATATATATATACTTATTTTATGAAAGGAAAGTACTATAATAATAACTTAATGTTTTTAAAATATATATATATATATATATATATATATATATATATATATATATATATATATATATATATATATATATATATATATATATATATATATATATATATATTAAAAACATTAAGTTATTATTATAGTACTTTCCTTTCATAAAATAAGTACTACCCACTTCTATTTTATTTTTTTAAAACATAGAAACACACTAATTATATTATCTAATCTACTAAACACATACCTTTAATAATAGATTGTCAAACGTACATATAAACCTAGAAAAAATAGATACATTTTATAATACTGTCAAAAGCAAATTAAACATTTTGAAAATTTCAAATAAAAATCGTAAAACATTTTTTTCAAAAAATGTCTATTTCAGCCGTGTATATTTTAGACGCAAAAGGTAAAGTGTTAATCTATCGTAACTACCGTGGTGACATAGACACAAATGTGATCGAAAAATTTATGCCACTGCTCATGGAAAAAGAAGAAGATAATTTTCCATCACCAATTCTACCATCCACTGAATGTACGTTCATCTACATCAAAACTAACAATCTCTACACAGTGTCCACAACGAAAAAAAACGCAAATGTTGCAATGGTCTTCGTCTTCTTGTATCGAATGATCAAAGTAATGATGGAATACTTCAAGGAGTTAGAAGAGGAGAGTATTCGCGACAATTTTGTACTCATTTATGAGATTATGGATGAAATATTGGATTTTGGATATCCACAAACGACTGATAGTAAAATACTACAAGAATACATTACACAGGAGGGTCATAAACTTGAAATTGCTCCAACAATTCCACTCGCAGTTACAAATGCGGTGTCATGGCGCTCTGAAGGTATTAAATATCGGAAAAATGAAGTGTTTTTAGACGTAATTGAGTCGGTAAACTTACTTGCAAACGCTAATGGAAATATATTGTGTAGTGAAATTATTGGAGCAATCAAAATGCGAACATATTTATCTGGAATGCCTGAATTACGGTTAGGATTAAATGATAAGTTGTTGTTTCGGGATCGAGCACGAGGTAGTGTAAAATCAGTTGAATTAGAAGATGTAAAATTCCATCAGTGCGTCCGATTATCAAGATTTGAAAACGACCGTACAATTTCTTTCATTCCCCCTGACGGCGAATTCGAATTAATGTCCTACCGTATAAACACCGAGGTCAAACCGTTAATTTGGATTGATTCGATGATTGAAAGACATGCGCACAGTCGAGTTGAATACATGATCAAGGCCAAATCACAATTCAAACGGCGGTCAACAGCAAATAATGTCGAAATTATCATTCCGGTTCCGGCTGACGCAGATTCGCCAAAATTTCAAACGTCACTTGGTAGCGTTAAATATGCTCCTGAACAAAATGCAATCATATGGAGTATCAAATCGTTTCCGGGTGGTAAGGAGTACATAATGCGAGCACACTTCGGCCTCCCTAGTGTTCAAAGTGAATATGCTGAAGGTAGACCACCGATTGAGGTTAAATTTGAAATTCCGTACTTTACGATGTCTGGGATTCAAGTACGGTATCTGAAAATTATTGAAAAGTCTGGATACCAAGCCTTGCCATGGGTACGTTATATCACGCAAAACGGTGATTTTCAGCTACGAACAAATTAATTTTAAGATGACACCTCCAGATTTTTTTGTTGCAATCATCTAAAGAAATAAGTATTAACAGTGAGGATTTTTATGTAAGAAAATATACTTTTATTGTAAAAATTATATTTTAATTGTTTACAAATTTTATTACCAATAAAAAGTAAAAATGGTTTTTTTAAAATACATCATTAGTAACTTTTTGGGGGATCATTACACAAAGAAATTGTTCTGGAATATAAATAATTTTAAAAATATGTTTTTTGTATACATTTTCTGAAAACTAGGATCTTTCACATAATTGAGAGAATAATAAAAATAGGAATGGATTTACAAAACTGACAAAATATTTATTCTTATTCAAATTTTGTGAAAATCCTTATAAAATAGTACACTCACTACCTATATACCATCACATTAATACTTTTAAAAGGTAACAAACAACAGAGGCAAAAATTAAGTCATAATTAATTTTAAAAATATAAAAAAGATTAAATTAAAAAATCATAGTAATCATTTCAGAAAATAAGTTAAACTTGGACCTCCGTCTTGAAACATTTAATAAAAATAGTTATTTCTTAAATATTTTGTTAATACATCGCTTAATCTTTGTTAGAGATAAATAAGTATTTCTACAATTTAAGAAAAAATATTATGGAAGACAGGGCCGGCGCGACCATATAAGCGAACTAGGCGATCACCTAGGTTGCCAAAAATCTGACGACGTAAAAATTATAAATTTTGCAGCCGCTATACGTACTTTTGTTAACTAAATTCACTTTTCAAACGATTTTAATATTTATGTATATTTATACCGAAAAAGTTGATCGGATATATTGTATTTAGAAAAGTATATTAAAATGGTAATTAAAAGAATGTTTATCTGCATTACATGGTTGACTAAGTGGTCGGAAAACGACATTTCATATTACACGATCTAATGTTATTCCAATTAATGACGGAAATGATTCTAGGCAATAAGAAACCTATTTAGAGTTAAAGAATTGATTTTAAAGATTTCTCTAATGCTTGAAAAAATGTCGATATTTATTTGAATTACATGATCGGCCAAGTGGTTGGCTGTCACATGGTGAAAACAGTCCATGACAAGTGCAAACCATCGTCTTTAATGAACCAGTTCTTATATTTTCTAACAAGGGGACGGCATAACCTTGGGGTCGGCGATTTAGCTGAAATTTTTTTGGTGATAGAGTACACTTAATATGTTAATATACCTACTAAAATAATAGTGCGCACTATTCAGAAAAACCTGTAAAAAAATTAATTAAAAATTTTAACCCAACTGGTGTACTTAATTGCTTAATTACTTCAAAAAGATTGCTGTATGTAACATCCCCAGTGGTCTAGTGGTATAGCTGTTGGGCTCGTTAAATCAAATTAAAACAGGTTTTTACCATATTTTTCTTGTAAAGATAAACAATAAACAATTCAACAATAGTAATAAGGACAATTAAAACAATGTAATTAATTATTTAAACTTAAACTAAAATTACATAAATGTAAGATGAAAACACAATACATAATAGTAGGCTTCATAATCTTTGTTAAATTTATTAAACTTGTTAAATGTTAGTTGTTATTCTTCGAAATAGATAAAAATCATGAACGACCTATTTGCAACTGTGTTAATTAGTACATATTTGACAGTTATGACAGTTATTTTATAGTTTTATACTTCTCGATTTCAACTTAATAACATGCTCTTGGCCTTGTTATTTGTTATCGTCGAATTTCATAATTTTTTCTTCGAAATAACACATTTAACATGTTATAGCATGTTTAACAAAGATTATGAAGACTACTAATGTTAATAACTTACACATACTTAACTATCTTAAAATAATTACTGTCATTCCTGTAAAAATATTGAAATGGATATATTTCTTTGTTTATATATTTTGTTGCATAACTTTGTACAATGAATGTATAACAAGATATTAAGTATCATATTGAATTTAATCAAGTATCTTCTAAGTTGGGCTCGTAATAGAATGGTCCTACGTACCGACTATGTTCAACAAAACTTTTTCTGTATTAACTTCCCGCATTAAATCCCGCAGCTGATTTCTGCAGGTATCTGTTTTTTTAATGAAACTTAATTTAAATGAATCCTTAATGGCAATATAATACATTGCTCCCGGGTTGCCTATCGAAAATTAGCCGTAAGTATCTTTAATTAAGCATATTGTAATTAATTTTTTTGAACGAATTCCAACTATAAATGAAATCAACATCATTTGAAAGAAAATGATGTGAAAAATGTTAAAAAGAATGGTTGCCAGCTCTCAATCGGCCGCAACCTCTAGGTTGCCAGATGTTAACAGGTATATTGTTATTAATAATTTGCGGTCACGTGTTTTTTGAGAAAATTAGATACTAAATTAAAGTTTTATTTTTTCTGAACATGATAATGCATGGTTGTCTGTGAAAAAATAGCCGCAAGTTGGGGTTGCCATTACTTGTAATTAATTACTCTCTTATCAAATCTCAGCTGCAACTATTGAAAAAAAATTTATACATATTGATCAATCAAGGCAATGAAATATGTACAATGTAATACATATTTCATTGCCTTGATTGATAAATATGTATAATTTTGAAGTGAAAACTTCTTTAGCGGCGTTGTACACTTTTTTTGTAATGGGTAAAAAATGTTAAATTCGCGTCAGGTCACGTGACCTGATCGAAAATCCGTAAGACCTGATCAAAAATTCGTAAGACGACAGTACATAACAGTAGACAGTAGTACAGAATACAGAACGAACGGTATGTAGTATCTCTATACTACTGAAACCAGTGTAACGCGAAAGGACAGATATACGGGTTTAGTCCACTAGCACTAATTTTAAGCCCTATCTCACTAATCATTAATTTTAGAATAGATATAAAAAATTTTTAAAAAGAGATTCTTGTAGGGATTACCGAAGAGAACATTTGTGCAAAATGTGAACTCCCGGAAATGTTTTTTTATATTGTTTAAACAATATTGAAAATTCATAAATAGCGTTTTTTGACCTTTCACCGCTTACGTAGCGAAAACGGTGATAGATACATTAAAAAGTGTTAAGACCTTTTTTGTAGAGAATCGAATTCTCTACAAAAAAGTCAGCGAGAGCACCTGTCTATCTTGTACAGGTAAAAAGATACAGCGCTCCAAAAGCGCACTTAAAAATCCACTTTTTCTAGCGTTCCGGCAGGGTGTGCTGTCCGGAACCTTGCCGGTCATGTTTGTGTACGATAGCGCAATAAATAAATATTGTATTCTACCACATAAATGATAGTACTTTTATACTGATAATTAAAGCGATTCGTGCAAAATTATTCCCTAACCATTCCAAAATATCAAAAATGCACAACGTTAGTATTCAAGTTTTCACTTCTGCCGGCACTCCCGGAGTGCAACCCGTCGTTTTTTTTTCAGTAGTTGCAACTGAGATGTGATTTTTATATTAAATATATTCCTTGCCTCGCCAATATTTTTCTTGAAATCCTGCCTATGCCCAGAGTGAAATATCTTGTTTTGATACGGCTTGAGCAAACCAATAGTTTAAAAAATCCATTGATTCCAGAAAATTTTTTAACTAAAGGGCCCAGTTATATTTTACATCAAGCCTATTTTCATCTTCGGCATAAAAGCATACAAAAAAATAATTTTTATTACAATTTGCACAACAAATGAATGCATGTCTTTTACAGTTACAGAGTTTCTGTTACGTTACAATAATTACATTTACATACTTTAAAAGTTTTATAATTAATTTTATAAAACATGGAATCGTTGCTTTGTTACTTTTCACAACAAAATCGTAGAAAAAACACGAGTCGACTTTCGGCTTTTACACCATCATCAGGTGAAAAACATAACTAAAAATTGTTCTTTTAGGCGAAAACTATTTATAATATAAATTAAAGTAAATAATGTATTGGTGGGGGATGTTAGAGATAGAGGCAGATATAATCACATCAAACAGATGTAAGGAGAACTCCCAAGTTGACTAATTTTTGATAAAACTAAAAAATGGTTTTTCTCCGCACATTATCCAAAAGCTAATCCGTAAAAAACACAAAAGTCTAGCCATAGAACAAATCTATCCAACTATTCTAACTAATTCGGACTCTAAACATTATATTTCCCTCCCATATCTAGGAAACATCTCCCAAAAAATAGGCAACATGTTCTTACAATTTGATCTATATCCCGCTTATCATTCCACACATACTATTGGTCGTTTCCTTTATAACGCTAAAGAAAAATCCGACCCCATGAAGAAATGTGGAGTTTATCGTCTAGATTGTTCGGAGTGTAACGCTTCTTACATAGGTCAGACTGGTCGAACGTTCGAAACCAGATATAGGGAACATATTACCACCCAGAAACACATTTCCAACTTTGGTTTACATCTACTAGAAACAGGTCATTCAGTAAAACCCGATCAACAACCCAAAATATTACATATTTGTAAAAAAGGCCGCAAACACAACATTTTGGAAGCCCTGGAAATCAATAAATTGAACAAAGACCCAAACCACGTCATCTTAGATGACCAAATTGATCTAAACAAATCGCCTTTATTAAATCTATAACACGGTGCATCTCACGTTTTGTTTTCGAATAGTTTAGCTGATAGGTACCCATTTTTAAAAATTTTATAGTTTCCTGGTAATTAATATTTAAATGGTCTTTATGCAATATTTTGATTTTACATGATTTAACAATCCTTTTAGTTTAACAAAAGCATCTATCTGGTGGGTGTAACCTTTCGTGCAAATCAATACATGTCTCTATCTTGACAAATTAATACAGACCACAGAACAAATAGAACGAATATAACTGTCTCTTTTCTACAATCACTTATGTGCAAGTATGCGCATCTTAGGCTCCTTAGTGTCAGTTGCTCAGTACCCGTCGCTCAGTGTAAGTCAGTCAAACAACAATAAATTTGATTGTTGAACCGGCACAAGTAGCGTTGTGGTATCACATACATCACACACATGTATGCGAACCAAAGGTCACGTGACGGCTATCACCACTCACACTAACAAAGTTTAACGCACAAATACAAAGTAAACACCGTGCACGTATACAACATATTTTCTATCTCAAGTGGTTACACAGGTTCCAGTAGTATAGAAATATGTATTTTCTCTCTAGTGCTCTTTGATACAGACCGATACCTGTATATTTTATTCTTTATTTCTTGTAATTATCGTTCACCGCTGTTTCACGTGTCTGGTTTTCCCCAACATACTCTAGTCATTTTAAGGATATTACACCGGTTTAAAATAAAATTCGCTGTAGGTACCTTTGCAAATAATACAAAAAAATTTTAGTTTTATCAAAAATTAGTCAACTTGGGAGTTCCCCTTACATCTGTTTGATGTGATTATATCTGCGTCTATTTCTAACATCCCCCACCAATACATTATTTAGTTCAATTTATATTATAAATAATTTTCGCCTAGAAGAACAATTTTTAGTTATGTTTTTCACCTGATGATGGTGTAAAAGCCGAAAGTCGACTCGTGTTTTTTCTACGATTTTGTTGTGAAAAGTAACAAAGCAACGGTCCCATGTTTTAATATGGATTTTCACAAAGTAAACCTATCTAATATTAATTATTTAATTAATTTTATTTTATCCTACCTATTTAAAAATTTGTTATACATATTTTAAATAAAATGTTTTATACATAAATAAGACTTCTGTTATTTAAAAAAAAAAAATACAGAAAAAGTTTTGTTGAACAGAGTCGGTCTCAAACGTAGGATCATTCCATTACGAGCCCAACTACCTTCGAACCTGCAAAATTGTTTTATTATATGTTAAATGATTACAATTAATATTTACAATAAATATTTACAATAAATTACGAGCCCAACAGCTAGACCACTAAACCCCTGGGGATGTTACATACAGCCATTTTTTTAAGCTTATTAAGTACACCAGCTGCGTTAAAATTTTTTAATTATTTTTTTATAGGTTTTTCTAAATAGTGCGCGCTATTATTTTAGTCGATTAACATATTAAGTGTACTCTGTCACCAAAAAAAAATTCTTAAGACTAGGAAAAGTAGAATATAATCTTTATTTTTTTGTTTTCGGTTTTGTTATAGTTTGTTTTCTCTACTCTTTTATTTTCTTATCTTTTTTATTATTTATTAATAAATAATTTATTGTAAATAAATAAACATTAGGTACTGATTTAGTTGTGTTTATATATTTTGTGTAAAACTTTTACACGTTAAAAGTTGACGATTCATTGTATGACTTTTAACTGTTATTACATCTAAATAAATGTTTAGCAAGTTCGGGAGCACCAACAGAGATTTCTCCTAGGGCGCCAAATAAGCTTGCGCCGGCCCTGATGGAAGATTATAAACACATTCAATTCGACGCCTATGTCCGTTTATCTGTCAAAATGGCCACCGTTTATTTCTAGCAGTCATTTTGAATTGAACGTACATATATATATATATATATATATATATATATATATATATATATATATATATATATATATATATATATATATATATATATATATATATATATATATAAGAAAAAATTAATTATTATTAAATCAATCAAAATGTGTATCGCATTAACTTTTAAAAACATTATTAAATGCCAAAAAATATACGAATAAAGTAATTTATTATTAATCTTTGGCCGCCCCAATAATTTGTAAAATATACAAAAAAATATTAACCATATCCATATAAAGAGTCAATGCGGCAAAAACATACTCTTCAGGCGAAATCGCATACTTATGATTGCCACCCATCATCATCTGCGTGTCGTAAATTAAGTAAATTGAAAATAATAAGGCTCCAAGTGATGCATAGATGAGAGTAACAACTTTTCCCCGAACAAATATGGCAACAATACCAAAAAGTATCAAAATCAATAATGCCACAAATAGAATTCCTCCCATCATTGTAAAATCCCATTTGGTTTGGAAGGCAAAGATAGTCAGTCCAAAACATACGAGGGCTGTGATGGCGACGGCTAACATAACCTGTAAATTTCAAGATGGTGATTAATTTCTAACACTTGTAGTTGGCATCCTCTTCTTAAATACGGTACCTCATCCACTTGATATGATGATGTGATAACCCCAAGCATAAATGTTACAGCTAAGGTAAATATTCCAAGGAATATGATGTTTGTCGGTGCCTTTCGACGTAATTCTCCACAGCATGATAAAGCAATTAATGTTACAATCATCACAATCAAAGAAATAATCCTATAAACAAGTCAAAGACTAGATCAAAAAAATTATCTTAACATATTCGCTCCCAAAAGATAATATAAAGACATTCCCCGGACGCCAAGTTATAACATTCACTTTATAATGCAATCGAAAATATGGCATCCATACTGAGTCTTGACGTACAGGGAAAACACATGTAGACTATACAATATGTAGTATAATGTAGTATACTACATACCTATATAATATGGACTAGTTAGCTAATAGAAAGCGAACGTGTTAAAATAGCATTAACTCACATCAAACCTGGACTGGCCTGTATAAAACGTTTAGTTGGCTCATGATATAAACACAGGGCAATAAATGAAGCTGATATAGTTAACTGAACCATTAGTATTGAGTAAACTTTTTGGATAAAAGCTCGACGTATGGATTTTTCGGTGAAATCAAACCCTTTTACTTCATCAGCGAAGCCACTTGGATCGTTCATTTGACCTGTTAAGAAAAACCAAAAAGTCACATAAATTAATACTTATACACTTACTAACTTATGAAAGTAAAAGGGTCTTTGGAAGTAAAAACTCAACTTCAAGCGAAATTTAACATTTATTTTAAAATTTTTATTAATACATTTTACAGATTTTTATAAAGCGCATTTTTGTTTGTAAATTGCTTAGACTCGAAATTTAATCTTAAACATTGTGAATATTTCTAAACATAATTGTAATAAAAACATTTTTGATTATCAGATAACTAAAATGAAAATTTAAGACTTAAAATAAGTATTAGTTCAGTCTAATGTTTCATTATTCCTGCCAGTTTGTGGTATTTTGTACTTGATTTTATTAGGCTCGAACGAATTTGTAATGAAACGACCACAGTAATGAATTTTAAAATAATTCAGTAAATGATTAGTCCTGTTCGACGGAACTGTGTATAAGCCCAGTGCAGGTGTAAAATGTTTTTCATGTGCAAATCTTCATAAGCAAAAACACAGGCTGTATCCTCAGCTGAAAATTTTTACTTGAAGTAAAGTATTCACTCATGCGTATTTATACAATTTTGGTTAGTTCTACCATACATGCATGCATTTTCATATTGCTAATTTGTAGTAAAAATTCTCATCTGAGAATACAACCCCACAAATAAGTTCCCCACAGTTCCGCACTCGGAGATAAATACATTTGAATAAATGCAAGTGCGTCCACTAGGTCGACAGAGCGGCGCGGTACCGCCCCGGAGATCTTAATGATGTAAGAACCGCACCGCGCCGCGTTTCCGACCTAGTCAACGCACAGCATTATAAGTACAAACATAACCCAGGATCTACGCATCTCTTCATCTTCTGCTCCTGCGCTGGGCTTGTGTAAAAAGTGAAGGGGTTTAACACACCGTACAACAGTGCCATAACCATTTTTGAGACAAAAAATCGGTAACTATCCATATCAACAATACATACGTATGTCTCACAGCTTACAATCCAGACTATGCAGTGTGACCTACTCCACCCACGGCAACGAAGAAAAACTTCTCACTTCAAATTCGTTCAAATTTAATCTTATTATTAGCGAATTTCCAAAACTGGAAATTCAGCTTTTTTTCTATTAAATTTGTAATCTACTGGCTAAATATTTAGAGACTAATTGAATAATATAATTAAATTGAATAATTGAATATATAATACTTATAATATAGTAGTATATCACTACCTTTCTGTCACAACCACGTATATCAAAAACTACAAGCTTTCTAAAACTACAGGGAGGAGGGGGTACGCGCCCCAGGCACCAGGTTTTTAACCCTAGAATCATACGTTGGTCTACGAGAAACGTTACTCATACATCGGCGTCAACTTGTCGAATGGACTTTTTACGGAGTTTTGATTTTATTTGCAAAAAACATTTTTTTTGCATAACAATATTACTAAAGCGAACAAAATATTTAAAAAAATTGCATTTGGAAAAGTTTTTTAATATAAATATTTTTTAATTTTTTTAATCTTTTTATCAAAGCATATTTTCATTATAAAAATTAAAAAATAGATAAATACATCAATTGTGTCATGTCTTTCAAATAATTAATTTATGAACTATGAGTCGGTGGACATGTGTGACTTTACAGAATGTGAAATTTCTCGGTCACAAATATTCCCGTAGCTATGTAGTTATTTTCTCATTGGACACATTTGTAAATTGTCTAAAATTTGTTAGTATTTTTTCGAATAAGATCTCAAAAAATAATAAAATTGAAATATTTTCCACAAAATAAATTGTTAATCTTTTATTAAGTCACTTGAAACGCATTCTTTAGTTTTCGATTCAATATATTAAAACTTCAGTATTATGTCGTCTCTATAAGTCAAACAGCTGTACTCATCTTTCACATTATCATTATCATTGAATAAATTGATTATAACACCCATATCTTTAATAAATTTTAGAAAAATTAAAAAAATTTTTATATGCGAAGAACAAAATCTTTAAAAAAAAACATACGTTAATCATACATCGTCGTCAAATTGACGCACACTATTTTAATATATACAAAATGACAGCAACTATAAACAAAATTAATGCGTTTGCAGTGTTATCATAACAAATAAACTAGATACCAAAAGTTTCAGAACAGACAAACAAAGACAAGTTGTAGTACTGGAGCAGGTAGAGAAGTTCGTTCGTCATTTTGACGAGTACGTATGCTTCTAGAGTTAAGGGCGCCAAAAAATAATTTATTTATGAAAATTAGTAACTGTTTGATAACTAAAAATACAAATTCTAGTGTCAAGTTTAAATTACTCAATATTGTTGCAGAAACAATGAAATTATAAATTTTTAGTGCAAATTTACCAATAAGGGAACGTTCAAGTATTACGTAACATTTTTAACCAGGGGTTCAATCAAGAAAACTAAATTTAGTTCATGATCATGTCATATGAAATTACATTTAAAGGGAGATTCGCCAAAAAAACATCAAAAATCGACCTTTTTTCATTATTATTATTTTTTTTTTATACAAATAAATATTTTATTAAAAAACTAAATAGACAACATTATTTCTATATGTCTTGTGATTACAAAAAAAATTTTAAAAATTCAAAAAGGAGCTGAGTATAAATGGCTTTGAAGTTGACACTGCGAGATTTTTCCACCTTAATGGTTCCTCGCGTTCTAAGATCCCCAGTGAACCAAAATCAAAAAATCAAGAATTTTTTGAAAATATACATATACCGTTATGGCACTAACTAGGATCTAAGAAAAAATAAAAAAACAGCGAGAGAGACACTGCGAGAAATCGCATTTTGAAAATAAATTTTCAAAAATCACCGCTTTTTCTCGATTATAAACAGCCGCCATTTTGAAAATATATTACGGAACCAAAAGATCCTAGTTCCTGCCAAAATGACGGTATCAAGGAATAATACACACTTTATGTCGATATCTCAAATACTTTTTGAGATACTCGAGGAACCATGTCAAAAAATGTATTTCCGAGAAAAAAGCATTTAAAGCTTTTTTTAAAATTGAATTATAATAAAGTGCGTGCACTAAAATGCCCACAACTTTTTGATTTTTCATTTTTTTAAAATAAAATTTTAGGAGAATTATTTTTCACACCTTAAGGAACATAATTATGAAGAAAAAAAAATTGATTTCTTTTTTTTAGCGAATCTCCCCTTTATTGAATAATTACTTTTCCATTAACTATTTTGTAATATTTCTTATTGCATCAGTTCTCTTTGCATCATATGAGAGAGTGAATTATGTACATGTATGACTTTCTAACTCAAAACATCCAAAAAACCACATACGAGGTTGAGACAGAAAGGTAGCGATATATAGGTACTGCTTGATACCAAACTGTAATCTTTCCAAATTCAAAATAAAACCGTTAAAAATTCAATACATTCTAAATATAAACCACATTCTGAAAACTAAAGTGTAAAACAACTGTTATTCTTCAATAAATGTTGTTTATAATACATACTAGCACTAATTATCAGTAAAATCTCTATGGTAAAGGTAACGTGGATAGAAAGCGAAAAACTGACATTCATTTTTTATTTCTTTGTTTATTGCAGACAAGTGAAATTTTAGTATACTACCTGAATTTACCTTGAAAAAATTCTTATCCTTCTAATCTATTAACAACCAGTCTTATAACACCAGTCTAATTCAAATACCTTAACCTATTTTGTCTTACCCTAAAATTTTCTATACTACTATTGATTCAAAAATTATTATCCACTGTTCCCAAAGATTGTATGAAATAATATTTTGGTGTTTGAAAAATTTGGATTCTTAATTTTCTCTTGAAAAGTGGGCGGAAATAGTATATTACTTAGCGAGAATCGTAGGTATTATTTTTCTAGCTTCGGAAATGAGTTATAGTCCAAGCTCCGATAGCACAAAATCATACCGGATAAAACACCTCAAATTAAAAAAGCCAAGTCAATAGTAACTAATGCCGACAATAGGAAATGCTCGCCAGACCTTTAAGTTTTTGTTAAATTCTATTTTTAAAAAATTTTTGAAATGGCCGAAAAAAACGTCAAATCTACCTCACATAACACCTCGCTGAAATTTACATAATATGTTATAGCAAATTATATATATTTTACTGAACAGTCGGTCTATCTGGCATATTTTGATAATTAATGTTGACAGACCTATTTTAATTAGTGAAAATTTTAGGCAAATCTACCTCACATAACACCCCCCCCCCCCCAATTTTTTTGTTTTAACTCTTTGCACTCAAGCAAAAAAAAAAGTGAGTTGTAAATAGGCTGGTAAGACATGTAGCACATGACAACGACCGACGTTCTTTTTTTGACGGATTCTTTTGACGTTCTAACCTTGTTTCCCCAAAGTTGAATACTAAATGCGCTAAATACGTCCTCAGTGCTGTTTTTATTAGTTTTTAATTTTAAAAAGATAATTCAACGTGATTTTCTATTATTTTATTTACAATTTTTCTAATAAATGAATGTGTTTGCAGTTATTAAATAAAATATTCATGTAATGTGAAATATGAGCAGTCATTACAGTTCAACATTCAGTGTGTCATGTGGTATGTCTTATGATCCAACAGACAAAACACCTTTAAATATGGTAGAGTTAATGGACAAACCACCTTGTCATGCTGTACATGTCTTATAAGCGCAAAGGGTTAATTAAAAGTTTTTGACATTATTAAAATTGGTCTGTCTAATAAAAAACGTTATTAATGATGCCAGACTTAACCTCAAATATTCAGCCTTCACGTATCAAATTGATTGCTGTTTGAAGCAATGTTATCTTTAAAAGTATGTTTTTTTTTATTCTTAAAATTAAGTCTGGGACCTCTTATATCAATTACAATTGACCCGACTTTAAAAGAATATAGCTAAGTTTGTGAAATTAAATTTTAAAGTGTAGCGTTGACTTTTTTTTATCAACAAATACACTTTCTTTGGGGTCGCGACAAAACACCTCCTATTTTCTTTTTTTAAAATGAAGTTTAAGATTTCCTCTAATCATAAATACTGGTCTGTCTCACAAAAACCGTTTTTTACTAGGCCAGACTTAATGTTTTAAAGCTACGAAACAGCAGTTTTCATGAAAAAAGTCATTTTTAACCATTCTCAAGCAAAGGGGCAATTAAAGAAAATAACTTTTCCAATTTTAATGTAAAGTTTAAGATCACCTTTATTCATCGAAACAAATTTTTTCGGAAAATAAGGTGTTTTACCCAGTCAGGCTTCATTGTTAAGCGCAGCATTGTTAATTGTTATTTTAAATACACTGGTTTATCCATAAGCCGACGAACATACATACATACATACATACATAGAACTTACAAGGAAAAGGCAAGAAGTCGAAAATTCAAAATACCCCTGTCGCAGCATCCTGCATAACATAGCGAATTTCCATTTACAAAAGTACGTTTTTCTCGGAAACTAGTTGATATAGAGTAATTGTAAATAAGAAAAACCTTCTTTATGTGATTTTTCCGCCTCATTCCGCCAAATTTTTTTCACGAAAAATATCCAAAACCCCGTAAACGTTTTCACGAAATTTCTTAAAAATAAGATGTTTCGTTCTTGAGTTATCGTGCGGACACTTAGTAAACATATATATAAATGTGTCCGCACGATAACTCAAGAACGAAACATCTTATTTTTAAGAAATTTCGTGAAAACGTTTACGGTGTTTTGGACATTTTTCGTGAAAAAGATTTGGCGGAATGAGGCGGAAAATTCACATAAAGGTTTTTTTTATTTACAATTACTCTATATCAACTAGTTTCCGAGAAAAACGTACTTTTGTAAATGGAAATTCGCTATGTTATGCAGGATGCTGCGACAGGGGTATTTTTTATTTACAATTACTCTATATCAACTAGTTTCCGAGAAAAACGTACTTTTGTAAATGGAAATTCGCTATGTTATGCAGGATGCTGCAACAGGGGTATTTTAATTAATTTATAATTGTTCTAAAAATTGAGCAATAATGTTAAGTTAGCTATGATAAAAAAATAGAGACGTATTTTGAAGACGATATATAAAGACGATTATTATAAAAGATGTATTTTTCAAGACGAATATTTTAAAAGACATATTACCCAGACGATTATTTAGAAGATTAATTTGAAGGCGATTGGACATAATTACTTAATATATTGGATTTGTTAATGTGCCTTTGTCAAAATATTAAATTAAAGAATTTATTCAATTAAAAGAAAAACTAAATTATTGTAAATATTTCTACATATATACATATATATATATATATATATATATATATATATATATATATATATATATATATATATATATATATGTAGAATCTTACATCAACATTATACATGTATCATAATTATGTGATCGTATGGGTATACGATATTGACGTTATACATATTATATACACTATATCCTCTTTGACTATACATAGTGTGTCGAATATGTGCTTAGAATGTGAGTAACTTAAGACTTTAAGATTACATCTCTAAGATCACATTCTAAGTCACATAGTTTTTCTCGGAAACTAATTGACATAGAAAAAAAGTTTAAAGACCTTTTTTATGTAATTTTTTCTTCTCTTTTAAATGGTGTAAAAAAATTTCGCAAAAATTTTTGAATAAGTGGAAATTTTGGCAAAAAACTAATTTTTTGCAAGAACCAAAACCATGTTCCTGGCATCCGACGTGTCTGGTTAACGAACTCATCCAACGGTTTGGGACTTCTAATACTTTCACCAAATTTCGTAATCCTAGGACATTCCGTTCGAGAGTTATCGTGCGGACACATATATATATATATATATATATATATACATATATACATATATATATATATATATATATATATATATATATATATATATATATATATATATATATATATAAATATAAATTTTAGCGAATATTATTTTCGGTTTCTAGGGACCTCAAAACAAATTTCTGCCAGGGTCCCGGACTCAGATCGCGTTGTGACAGTGGCTGTAATAGCTCAATTCCATTCTGGAAATTCGCTAAAAAGAAGATTTCAAAAAATTTCGAAAAAAAATTAAAGACTCGAACCCAAATCAACGCAACTTCGAAAATATAACGACGCACAGTGAAAATTAGTACTAATTCAGCAACGACGCAACTTCGAAAAAACGCAAAACGAAACGACGCAAAGCGAGGTCTTGGTGTATAAGAGCGCATTTATATGTGCAAGACGTACGAATAAGTTTTTGTAATTGTTTGTAAGCACATGTGTATATAAAAGCGTAAACGAGTATATAATATGTACGCATATGTATGCACAAATGCGTTTGTTTATGTATGGATGTAGCCAAGTGTGTATATGTACAGAGATGCATGCATATGCGTGGACTTGCACAAGGAAAAGTAATTAAGTGTATTTCATTAAAAGTTATTGAACCGCCACTGACTACCTGCTGGTGAGGATTACCATAAGGTGTTAACATCTACCCTCCAATCACTTCCCCGCTACTAACGGAACCCTAAATGTATACATATTGTGTCGAATATGTACTTAGAATGTACATATAACTTCACACTTTATATAAGAAAAAATCACAGTCTAAGTAAGATAGTTTTTCTCGGAAACTAGCTGACATAGAAAAAAAGTTTAAACACCTTTTTTATGTAATTTTTTCTCTTCTTCTAAATGGTGTAAAAAAATTTCGCAAAAATTTTTGAATTAGTGGAAATTTTGGCAAAAAACTAATTTTTTACAAGAAACAAAAACCATGTTCCTGGCATCCGACGTGTCTGGCTGACGAACTCATCCAAGGGTTTGGGACTTCCAATGTTCTCACCAAGTTTCGTAAAAATTGGATACTTCGTTCGAGAGTTATCGTGCGGACATATATATATATATATATATATATATATATATATATATATATATATATATATATATATATATATATATATATATATATATATATAAATTTGAGTGAATATTATTTTCGGTTTCAAGGGACCTCAAAACAAATTTCTGCCATGGTCCCGGGTTCAAGTCGCGTCATGACAGTGGCTGTAATAGCTGAATTCCATTCTGGAAATTCGCTAAAAATCTGAAACTTTGTCAGTATGTAGAGGGTGGCAACCTAATAACATAAAAAATATCAGTTGCTGCTAAAAAACGTTTTTAAGGAATGAAACATCCCCTCAAAGTTGGAAATCAAAAATTTAAAAATAGATGAAATTTTCTTAAATTTAAAAACTGATGATATTTTGTTTATATATACCAGAGGTGGCTATAACGTGGCTCGCGAGCCGCAAGCGGCTCGCGAGTTGATCTTGTGCGGTTCTTTAATGCATCTCGAAAATTTGTTTTGATAGGTTTATTTGAAATAAGAAAAAAAATCTAAAATTACGCATAAAAAATCAAATAACGATCTTTTTCAACAAGAGAAACAATATTTCCGATAACTTTTGAGTAAAGTATGTAGGTACATACCTACATAAAAAAGATCGTCATTTTAACTCGTATCTCAAAGTTGAAACAGCGTCTGCAGCGCCAACAATGGAGTGGAGAGGGGGTGTCTCTCTCTCTCGCCCCGAGCTGTTGTCTTGCCTGTGTCAGTATTAAGCCAGTAACAGAACTAGTAGGTGTTGTCTTGTTTTTATTTTTTTATCTGTGCAGTTGCGTTGTTAAAACTAGTCGTGTTAATTGTGGGCAGTACGATGGTGTCCACGAAGCGTAAATATGGAGAGGAGCATGGAGCTTTTAACACGGAATGGGAGGAAGAATTCATGTTTGTAGAGAGAAACGGAAAGCCAATGTGTCTTTTATGTCAGATGACGTTGTCTCAGTTCAAGGGCAGTAATCTAAAACGCCACCATGACACTAACCACAGTGAATTCAAAACAAAATTTCCTATCGGTTCTGAGTTAAGAAAAACCAAAGTGAAATCACTAAAGGAAAAATTACATGGTCAGAGTATGCTTATGTCAGTTTTTACCAAAGAATCAGATTTGACAACCGAAGCTGGCTTTGTCTTGGCTTTTAACATCGCAAAAGCAAAGAAACCTTACACTGACGGGGAGTTTATCAAGAAAAATATGGCACAAGTTATTTCTATTTTCGATCCCGAAAATAAGAAACTGCAAAAATTGGTAGATCAAATGCCCGCTAGTAGGCACACAATGGAAAGACGAGTTTCTGCGCTTAGTGGCGACATATTGAATAATTTACAAAAAAAATATAAAGGAATGTTCTACAATAAGTCTAGCCTTGGACGAATCTACCGATATTAAAGATAAACCACAGTTAGTAATATTTGTGAGATATGTATCAAAAGACTTTGAAATCGTGGAAGAGCTCTTAGACCTAGTTGCATTGAAGGATACTGTTCGTCGTTGTGACATTAAAGAAGCCCTGGATGATGTTTTGAAAAAAAACTCAGTGCCTATCGAGAATATTGTTAGCATTGCTACCGACGGTGCATCGTCAATGACGGGAAACAAACAAAGACTTATTGGGCTTTTAAATGCTGACAAATCATATCCTCCTTTTGTACCTGTACATTGTATCATTCACAGAGAACATCTAGCAGCAAAATATTTCCAGTGCCCACAAGTTATGCAAGTAGTTCTTAAAGTTGTAAACTACATTCGTTCAAGTGCTAAAACACACAGACAATTTAAATCCTTCATAGAAGAGCTGGATAATGACGACCTTCCTGATGATGTATCTTGGTATTGCTTGGTGAGATGGCTATCAGTCAGCAATGTTCTTGGCAGATTTTTTCAGTTGCTTGAACCCATTAAACAATTTATGCAAGAAAAAGGAAAATCTTTCCCTGAACTTAAGTGATCCACAGTGGTTGTCAGATTTAAGCTTTTTTACAGATATTGTTGACCATTTGCAGCAGCTGAACATGTCACTACAAGCTAGAGAGAAGCTTATTTCTAATTTAGCACAGAGTGTATTTAGCTTTCATAGCAAACTGAGACTTTTTCAGAGAGATCTTGAGACCAAAACGTTCGCTCATTTCAAATGTTTAAAGTAAAATTCTGAAAGCCTTCTTGACGATGACGTCCAGATTGAAATAAAAGATTATTTATGTAAATTGACCGGTCTTGCTGAAGAATTCAATGACAGATTCACTGATTTGAGAAAACTGAAACCGTCTTTTTCCTTCCTAGACAACCCTTTTGCTATTGATGTTGTAGGTGATGGCTGTCCTCTTTCATCTCCAATAACAAAGGATGTAGCAGCAGTAGAATTAGAAATACTTGAACTGCAAGAAGACGAAGCGTTGAAAGGACTGAAAAAAATTAGCAGTTCCACTGTTGAATTTTGGAAAAACGTTCCAGCAGAGAAATATCCACTAGCAAAAGAATGTTATATGAGACCGATTTCAATTTTTGGAACTACTTACGCCTGTGAGTCTTTATATTCAACAATGAAGTTTATTAAATCCAAGTATCGATCGGAACTAGCTGACGAACACTTAACTGAACTCGTGCAAACTGCGCTCACCAGTTATGAGCCAGATTTCAAACAGCTCACGGCCAAAATGAACACAAGAAAAAGTACATCTCAAAATTAAGTTTTAGATACCTAGGTATGATGCATGTACTAACTAAAAAAAAAGTATGTTTACATATTACAATTACATTTTTCATTCTTGTCATAAATATACTTACAAGGAAATGCACCCAGAGTGAAATTCGGGATTTTGATGAAACTTCGCTGGTGTGTAGAATAGGCAAAAATAAGGGACCCGTATTTTTTTTATCGACCATCTTCCATGTTTACGGGGTGAAACCAGCCCCTAAAATTGGGGGTTCAAATCGTATTGCTTAAGATATCTCGAAAACTATAAGAGATAGAGGAAAACATTAAATTGACGAAATGCTACTCTTTGAAAGACCCATTCATCTGTATAAGTTAAACCAGGGCCGGATTGATAAGAGGGTCTGGAGGGGTGAAAATGAAGGTAAATTTTCTTGTACAGCCTGAATGGTTCAATGTATCAAATTTTTGCCATCACAAATAGAAAGAGCACCAAAAATTAGGGGATACGTGTTTTTGCGTTTTCTCGAAATATGTGTGGTATCCAAGCCATATAAGGAGGAAAAAAATAGGGTTGATTATATTGCATTATTATTGAATGCAAATACCTTCTATATTTTTTTATTTTTATGCTTATTTTCATCATTAAAATGTAAATTGTTACTTTCCGATAATGATTCATGTATTTTTCCGTACTTACCTAATTGGTAATTTAGCTATGTGTATATTTGGTTACTAATATTCAATATTTTTTATACCTATTTCTACCAAAGTTCTCTGGTCTGCAAGTGTTAATGAATGTTCAACAAGAAGCAATAATCTTACGTTCAACAACTGCCTTTGTCTTCTTATAAATTCGTTTTTAACCAAATAAGCGCGGTTTATTTCTTTCTCAACATTCAAACTATTTTGCTTATTCTTTTTGTATGTTTTATAGGTGTCAACGCCATTTCCCAAATCGCAAAATTTATTACAAAGCACCTGACAAGTGAGCGAAAGAGATTATTGCTTCTTGTCGAGCATTCATTAACACAAGCACACCAGAGAACTTTGACTTTCGCAGAAATACGTATAAAAAATATCGAATATGATTAATATGAGTAACCAAATGTACATACACATGGCTAAATTACCAATTAAGTTAGTACTGAAAAATATATGAATCATAATCGGAAAGTAAAAATTTACATTTTAATGATGAAAATAAGCATAAAAATAAAAAAATATAGAAGGTATTTGCAATCAATAATAATGCAATATAATCAACCCTATTTTTTTCCTCCTTATATGGCTTGGATACCACACATATTTCGAAAAAACGCAAAAACACGTGTCCCTTAATTTTTGGTGCTCTTTCTTTTTATGATGGTAAAAATTTGATACATTGAACCATTCAGGCTGTACAAGAAAATTTACCCCCATTTTCACCCCTTCAAACCCTCTTATGAACCCGGCCCTGGTTTAACCTATACATATGAATAGGTCTTTCAAAGAGTAACATTTCGTCAATTTAAAGTTTTCCTCTATCTCTTATAGTTTTCGAGATATCTTAAGAAATACGATTTGAATCCCCAATTTTAGGGGCCTGTTTCACCCCGTAGATGGAAGATGGCCGGTAAAAAAAATACGGGTCCCTTATTTATGGCCTATTCTACACACCAGCGAAGTTTCATCAAAATCCCGAATTTCACTCTGGGTGCATTTCCTTGTTAGTTTCATAAAAATGTAAAACGTGTATTCATTGTGTGAACCACAAATCTCAGAATGGGGTGGCTCTCTCCGAATCAGCTTCATGGGATTGCGGCTCCCAAAGGTAAAAGTAGTGGCCATCCCTGATATATACTATATAGAGCTCTAGTAACAAATATAACATTATTTTTTGCATCTACAAATCTTTAGGGGTTGAAACGACCCCTTCATATGTGTACTTAAAAATTTATATTTTTATGATATTTTGTTTATATATACTACACAGAGCTCTAGTGATAAATATAACATTATTTTTTGCACCCATAAATTTTCAAGGGTTGAAACCATCCCTTCAAGTGCGTACCTAAAAAGTTGAAAATTGTCGATATTTTGTTTTTACACATTATATTAAATTCGAATAATAAATATAACATTTTTTGCATCCACACATTTTTTAAGGGGTGAAACCACCCCTTCAAGTGTGTGCTTAGAAAATTTAAAATTGGCGAAATTTTATTTATATATACTATAAAGAATTTTAGTAATAAATATAATAATAAACAAATACTTTACTTTGCAAAATACCACTTTTATTTTTCCACAAATATGGAATACCATAAAGTAACCCTCAAATCTATTAATATAATAAATATAATTTTTTATACCTACACATTTTTAAGGGGGTGAAACCACCCCTTCAGCTGTCGACTTGAAAATTTAAAATTTCCGAGATTTTATTCACATAAAAATTAGTTGAAAAAATATTCCCAGACACTTTTGTAGGTTTCCTTCTTTTTTGTCTGGGAATATTTTTTCAACTATAATAATTTTTTTTCCATACATTTAGAGTGATGATATATCCTTTCCAAATTGGAAATTGGAAACAAAAATTGACGAAATTTTGTTTAAATGTACTATACAGTAGTCTAGTACACTATTTAAAAGCTATCTGTATTGCAAAAAGTAAATACGTTAATGGTTTATTAAAATTGACTACGGCTCAAATTTATCGCAGTAATGAAATTGATGGAAAAAATAATGGAGTATTATAAGATGGAGATCTAACTCATATGAGAGGAATTGACAAAATTGGTCAGGAAAATGGTAAATATAAGGGCTTTCTTTTTTTACCACTCGTGGCGTTAATAATCTCAAAATACAGATGTGAATATAGTGAATATAGTAACATAAAACGGATAAAACAGAATGTAACTACAGTACTTATTTTCAAATAGAAACACGCCGGGACTGGGGAAGTGAGTGTTTCCATTTGAGAATCACCAATGTCGGTTGATGATATTTAATAATAAGGAAATACATAAAAATTACATATGTATAAAATAAACTCTTATAGTTTAAATTACTTTATACGGCGAATATTCAATGGTACTGACTCCGATTTTACATAGTGACGTCAGCGAATTATATAATATACAATATAAATGACGCGACGCAAAATAAAAATTGTTAAGTTTATTTTAAAAACGATCGAAAAACCCACTTTATAACTGAGTTGAAAATTGAAAAAGATTCCAGAAGATTCTATTCAAAAGCTAACAAAGATAATATAGAAGCTCGCGTTTCCATTTGAGAGTGTTCCATTTGAGAATAAGTACTGTACCGCTTTCGTATCGTACGAACACGAGTGCCATCTTTGATTTGAACATTTTTTTGAATACACTGAGTTTCGACTCCTTGTCTAATCTTCATAGAAAAAATGTTCAAAGCACAAATATATTTTACACCACGCACATCGTATAAATTAAATAATTTTATATTTATTACTAGAGCTCTGTATAGTATATATGTAAACAAAATATCATCAATTTATAAATTTTTAAGTACACATATGAAGGAGTGGTTTCAACCCCTAAAAATTTGTAGATGCAAAAAATAATGTTATATTTGAGCTCTATATAGTATATATAAGCAAAATATCATCAAATTTTAAGTTTTTAAGTACAGAGACGATGGGTGGTTTCAACCCTTAAAAGTGTGTAAATGCAAAAAATAATGTTATATTTGTTACCAGAACTTTTTATGGTACCTATAAACAAAATTTCATCGATTTTTAAATTTTTGAGTTCCAACTTTGAGGGGGTGCTTCACTCCTTAAAAACGTTTTTTAGCAACAACTGATATTTTTTATGTTATTAGGTAGCCACCCTCTGTATACTGACGAAGTTCAGATTTTTTTGAATTTTCGACTTCTTACCCTTTCCTTGTTAGTTGTCCACTCAGAGAAATATATATATATATATATATATATATATATATATATATATATATATATATATATATATATATATATATATATATATATAAAATACTTGTTAAAAGTATTATTAAATTATTCCGGCTATTATTTTTTTAAACATTAGTTAACAAAATTTTCCAGACAGATCAATTTCAATAGATTGGTAATATCTAACAGTTTCATCTAAAAAAAAAAATTAAGGTGTTATGTGAGGGTAAGTATGCCTAAAATTTTCACTAATTAAAAGAAGTCTGTCAGAGATTAATTAACAAAATATGCCAGACAGACCGATCCCTTAGTAAAATATATATAATCTGCTATAACATATTTGAAATTCAACGAGGTGTTATGTGAGGGTAAGTCTACCTAAACTTTTCACTAATTAAAAGAGGTCTGTCAGACACTAATTAACAAAATATACCTGACAAACCGATTCCTCAGTAAAATATAAATAATTTGCTATAACATATGTAAATTTCACAGAGGTGTTACGTGAGGTATATTTGCCTAAAATTTTCACTAATTAAAATAAGTCTGTCAGACATTAATTAACAAAATATGCCGGACAGACCGATTCCTCAGTAAAATATATATAATTTGCAATAACATATGTAAATTTCAGCCAGGTGTTATGTGAGGTAGATTTGCCTAAAATTTTCACTAAAAAAAATAGGTCTGTCAGACATTAATTATCAAAATATGACAGACCGACTGTTCAGTAAAATATTGAATTGAATAGTATTTATTTGATTTATAATGTATCAAATTTTACAATATAACTTACAGTGGTGTATTATATACAATTTATAACTTAAGTCATCTATTACAATTTATTGGCAATGAAAATTATATAATTTTTTTTTTTAAGTAGGTACTTATATATTATACACTTTTTAGTTTAAGGTAGACATCCTTGGAACTTAAGTCCACCGCACACGATGCATGTTTTCGTGATAAATCACTTGATTGGAGTTCTGATGGCAGTTCTGCTTGCTACGCTGCTAGATGTGACGTCACTGATGGCTCTGCTGCATGCAAGCTTGCTTGATTTTGGTGATAGATCCCGTGCTATTTTTTATTATTTTTCATGCTAGGTTACTTGCTAGTTTAAATGTTGAGCAAACCATCGAACAGAATTTTGTCACGTGGGCTTAAAATAAACAGTATTAATTTATTATATGTACATGGTATACATCGTATACATGGTGTACATGTCAATTGTCCACTTTTGGGCAATTATTTTATATAATTTGAACGATGCAAACTGTCAAACTAATAATACTGTGTAGATATCGTAGATATATCTGTAGTGAACTAAATAAAATTAGTTTTCCGCATAAACTTTTATCGTCATTTTTATTTGTTTTAATATTAAATCAATCAAAAAAATAAAAAATTTGACAACTTTATTTTTTCGTTGGCACGTAATTTGGGAATTATTAGCCTGTCATTAAAAATGTTGTAACAGCAATTCTTTTCTCTTTTCTTTCCTTTTATTTCTTAATATATCTGTTATTCAAAATGTAGGAACAGCAATTTGTCTACGAAAAATAACCTGAATAATAATTTCCATGTCAATGACAATTAATAAATGTAAACTAGCAGCGAACCCTGCTACACTACAAGCAACATAACGAGCTTCGTGTGAGCCAAACTATCAGTGCTCCCTGCTTATCTCCAAGCAACATATCATGCGCAGTACCCTTCAAGTTAATCTTGCAAGTAAACTAGCACGAAAACAATCATCGTGTGCGGTAGGCTTTATGGTTGCTTATTCTTGATAATATCTAACAAGGAGATGCACCCAGAGTGAAATTTGGGATTTTGATGAAACTTCGCTGGTGTGTAGAATAGGCAAAAATAAGGGACCCGTATTTTTTTTTATCGGTCATCTTCCACGTTTAGGGGGTGAAACCAGCCCCTAAAGTTGGGTGTTCAAATCGTTTTTCTTAAGATATCTCAAAAACTATAAGAGATAGAGGAAAACTTTAAATTGACGAAATATTACTCTTTGAAAGACCTATTCATCTGTGTAGGTTAAATCAGGGACGGGTTCATAAGAGGGGCTGGAGGGGTGAAAATGGGGGTAAATTTACTTGTACAGTCTGAACGGTTCAATGTATCAAATTTTTGCCATCATAAATAGAAAGAGCGCCGAAAAATAGGGGATACGTGTTTTTACGTTTTTTCGAAATATGTGTGGTAACCGAGCCATATAAGAAAGAAAAAAATAGGGTAGATTATATTGCATTATTATTGATTGCAAATTCCTTCTATATTTTTTTATTTTTATGTTTATTTCCATCATAAAAATGTAAATTTTTACTTTCCGATAATGATTCATGTATTTTTCAGTACTTACTTAATTGGTAATTTAGCCATGTGTATATTTGGTTACTAATATTCGATATTTTTTATACCTATTTCTACCAAAGTTCTCTGGTCTGCAAGTGTTAATGAATGTTCAACAACTGCTTTTATCTTCTTACAATTTCGTTTTTAACCAAATAAACGCGGTTTATTTCTTTGTCAACATTCAAACTATTTTGCTTATTCTTTTTGTATGTTTTATAGGTGTCAACCCCATTTCCCAAATCGCAAAATTTATTACAAAGCACCTGAAAGTGAGCGAGAAAGATTATTGCTTCTTGTCGAGCATTCATTAACACAAGCACACCAGAGAACTTTAACTTTCGCAGAAATAGGTATAAAAAATATCGAATATGAGTAACCAAATGTACACATGGCTAAATTACCAATTAATTTAGTACTGAAAAATATATGAATCAGTATCGGAAAGTAAAAATTTACATTTTCATGATGAAAATCAACATAAAAATAAAAAAATATAAAACGTATTTGCAATCAATAATAATGCAATATAATCTACCCTATTTTTTTCTTCCTTATATGGCTTGGATACCACATATTTCGAAAAAATGCGAAAACACGTATCCCCTATTTTTTGGTGCTCTTTCTACTTATGATGGCAAAAATTTAATACATTGAACCATTCAGGCTGTACAAGAAAATTTACCCCCATTTTCACCCATCCAGCCCCTCCTATAAGCCCGTCCCTGATTTAACCTACACAGGTGAATAGGTCTTTCAAAAAGTAACATTTTGTCAATTTAAAGTTTTCCTCTATATCTTATAGTTTTTGAGATATCTTAAGAAATACGATTTGAACCCCCAACTTTAGGGGCTGGTTTCTCGCCCTAAACGTGGAAGATGGCCGATAAAAAAAATACGGGTCCCTTATTTTTGCTTATTCTACACACTAGCGAAGTTTCATCAAAATCCCGAATTTCACTCTGGGTGCATTTCCTTGTAAGAAATCTGTTAAGAAACCGCGTAGGTTTGTCAAAATTTCAATGTTTTTCTGATTAAATAATTGATAAACATCATTTTCATCTTTACAGCTTATTGAATATTTTACTCTTAACAGCTCTAAACCACAACAATCTATAAAGAAGTGCTCCGCTGTTTCAAGCTCGTTACACAGCGTATATCGCGTACATAGTTTGTTTTCATCGTACTTGCTTCTACTCACATTCCATATCCAATTGCCAGTTCTAAAATTTGCAAGTACTCTTCTTAGATCATCTGACAAATTATGTACATAATATGCACCTTTCTCATAATGATTTAAATTTTTGAAGAATCTAAGAGTTTTTCTTTTTTCAATTTCTGTAAATGTTCAGTAAAATATATATAATTTACTATAACATATGTAAATTTCAGCGAGGTGTTAGGTGAAGTAGATTTGACGTTTTTTTCGGCCATTTCAAAAATTTTTTAAAAATAGAATTTAACAAAAACTTAAAGGTCTGGCGGGCATTTCCTATTGTCGGCATTAGTTACTATCAATTTAGCTTTTCTAATTTGAGGTGTTTTATCCAGTATGATTTTGTGCTATCGGAGCTTGGAGTATTAGTTATTTTTCCAACCAAAAAAGTTGAAAAAAAAAAAATGAAATTCATCGAAAATAGAATTTTAATAAAAAAAAATGAATAAAAGTCTATCTACTATTTGACGATAAGCGATTACTTACAGCTTGTTTATTTTAACTTGGCGGGTCACAGAATCGGCGCAGAAACCTATTCGTGTAAGTAGTATTGTAGTATTGTGGTAGTATTTGTGTACTTACATTCTGTAGATATGCTGATACACACTAACACATATACAGATATGCGTGAGGTTCAAAGTCCAGCCGCCAAGTAGAAATAAACAAGCTATACGTTCCTAGGAAGGTAAGTAAACTTTTATGACCTGTCATTTTTTGTATCTATAGTAACCAGAAAATATAATGATAAATGTTGCTTAGTTCAAGTTACCTGCTATGTAAACACTAACTTATGATTCAAGCGATTGAAAAAGTATATTTAAAAAGAAGTAAAACTTCCATCATGATGTAAATAATTTTGAGATGAAAAAAGCAAAATAAAAAGAGACAAATTATACATTGTGTACGAAAACAAAAGAAAGAAGAAAGCCAGATGAAATGAGAAAAGAAGTTTCACTTCATCACACAGTATTCTTTAACGACATTTTTAAACAATTACAACAATTAATGAATTTTTTATACTTTATTAATAAAAGTTTATAACAAAAACAAAAATCAGTCACAAATTGAAAGCATACATACAAAATAAAAGAATCAGGTTCCAAATTTCCGCTGGATCGAAAAATATTAAGAATTCAAAAAACATTTGCTCGAAAAAAATTTTTTTTCAACGCAGCAGAAATTTTACATTAATACAATATGATACAGATTTATATATAATAACAAGAATGTGATTGCTCCATAATTAATTTATACAGATTTAATTAGGAAACTTACTTATATTTTGTTATACATATTTTTTTTCAAGCATTATAAATTAAAAATTTGTAAGAAAACTTTCTAAAGAGTCCCTCACTGACTTCTATATCACATTTATCACACTCTAAGTTCAAAGTTCGGGAGTGAGGAACACTTTGGTGCGTTTTCTTATTTGTAAATTAAGGTAACTATCAATGAATCTAGGAAGAAAATATTTTCCCTTTTTCCGTACGCCATTTTGATTATCAATTTCAAGATGGCGCCTATCGAACAGCTGATTGAAAAAAATGACCGGTATATTTTAAAACAAATTCTTGATTTGTCATTTCAATCAGGTGTTATTAAAGTGAAAACTAATACTGTAAAAAATTACAAATAAAACAACATTTTAATCGATGAAGTAACATCATACGACCGACGCGACGGCTTATTTGGAAAATACACTCGTATTCAGAGCTCAATATATCTGAGCCCGAGTATATATTAAATACTTAATAAGCGTAGTTCAATATTTTAAAATATACCCATTAAAAGCACTGAGCTCGAGTATATTTTCAAACTCAATGTACAACAATCTAACAAGAATAGTATGAAAAGCATACCCAGTTTCAATTTATTGACATGACGGCGCAAAAAACTAACAACCTGACGGCTCGTGGGAGATACAGCGCACTCGATCTCGTTGTGTATGCGTCAGTCCCTTAAACCCGTGCCCCAATTTAGACCTACTAGAATACGTCTCTACGCGTATGTATCGAAAATAACTATTATTTTGAATTATTGCTGCTATGAAATTATTGCTTGCTACAAATATATTTGAACTGAATGTTTTAACATAACAACCATAATGACGTGACAGACATCGCGATCTTTTGTAGTGCTGATTATAACCAAATGATATTTTTTTAAATTTTATAAGTTATTTAAATTTTACATATATTATTTTTAAAATTTTTTCGCATCGATTATACTGAAATAAAACAAAAAGAATGATAATTATTTTTTATTCAAAAACCCAATAAGATAAAGAAGAAGCTAAAAATTATTTAAAAAAATTGTAATTTTTTTTTATTTTTGCAACAAAATAACGCTTGGTTGAGACCATATGTGTAGAATTACCTACATAAAAAACATCGTATTGAGGCACATTGAGATCGAGTATAAATTACAGTTGAAATAACTCTGAAACAATGATGAAAGAATACATATTATGTATTAGAAAAGGACCTGTAACAACACTGTTTTATTGAAGCAAAAGTTATGCAAGTACTAGACTAGTTATGCAAGTTATGCCAGTAAATGTTTATATATGTATGTAGAAATTCATTTAAAATAAGTTGATTATAATATTTACTATTGAATTCACATAAGAAAAGTGGTCAATTTATCATAAGTGAACTATATCATGCTTTACATCCTTTGCATACTTGATATGTAATATTAACTTTTTATGTAACATAAAATGTATATACGCAAATATTTTTTCAAAAAGACGGCTAATATATGTCAAAAATATGTCAAAAAAATCTTATCGGTGTAATGTTATTTCTTGTGCTTTTTTTTTTAATACTGTTTTTACATTTGTAAGCAGAACAAGTAGCCATAATATTTTCTTTAAAAAATTGTAACGAAAAACGCCATTTAAAAAGTAAAAATAGTGAAAATTTTTACTTTATTTTTTCAAATTTGCAATACAGAACATGGCTGACTACGCTTCAATTTTAATTTTAAAGTCTAGGGTATCTTAGAAAGAGAAATATGTATTGGCAATTTACATGCTATTTATAATATTTGTCTCTTTTTAACGTGTACGTAATATCTTTCGTACGTAATATAAATTACTGGTCCTTTCATTTCTAATGTCTATGCTTTGAAAATATACCTTGTTAGTAATTGTATATGATTCTATTAATCCTCGGGTAGATATTCAAATTCCCGTAGTAACGATCCTGTACTTGAAAATATACCTGATTTTGGCTCTAAAGTATATTTTAAAGTCATTTTTTATGTTTCTGTTTTTTAAAGTATACTCGATCCTAGATCGGTCAATAACGTCACCAGCTCTGACTTCGGGTATATTTTCAAAATAACTGACACGACGACGGTGGCAAAACAGATTACACTATAGTCTGAAAGTGTTGATACATATAAAAATAAAAATAGTAATAAAGTGTTGACACGATAAAAAATTTTTTAAGGGTCGCTCAAAATTTTTTAAAATTTGAAAATGGGCCAAAAATCGATTTTTGTTTCTCATCAAATTTCTTTTCTCATCCCTACACAAGTTTGTACATTGAATAATAAAAAAATCCTCCAAATTTTAACTCAAAAAATCGATAATAAAAGATCGCTCAAGAGTTTAAAGTAAAAATATTTAATATTTTTTAGCGGCCCTAAAAAATATTAAATATTTTGATCTGAAAAATTTTCAGAACTCTTGAACGACCTTTTATTATCAATTTTTTGAGTTAAAATTTGGAGGAATTTTTTTATTACTCATTGTACAAACATACACCTGTGTGCAAAATAATACTATCTCGTGATATATTTTCAAAATTATTGGCTTGTCTTGTATTGTCTATTAGTGACATCTATTTGTGATGAATTGCTAATACTCACTAATGCTAGTTTGGGTAATTTCTGTAAAACGACACGTACCTTTCGGGGAATTACCTATTTTTTTTTATCATCATGTTAATATAATATTGTGCATAATAATAGCAGCAGTTTTGAAATAGTCAACGAAGTAGGTTTCAGTAAATAGAAAATTCAAATATTTGTTGCTTTTATGATAATAATCGTTGATAATAATTTAGATTTAATTAACTAGCCTAATTGAAAATTGTATCAAATATTTTACGTAGTAAAAATGGGACGAAATAAACATTGTAGTGAAGAAAAGCGAAATTTAATAAGAAAATTGTTATCAGAAGGTAAAACTTATAAGTTTATTCAAGAGACAGTTGGATGCTCTAGTAAAATGATTATAAATGCAAAAAAATGGAGGGAGAAACCTGAAACACGTGGGCGCAAAAGGAAACTTTCTTTAATTGAAGTTAGAAATATGATTCGGTTAGCACGAAATGATCCGTTTTCAACGTCTTCGAAAATAAAACAAGAATTACAACTAAATGTAAACACTTCTACAATCAGACGTCGACTTACGGAAGCTAACCTGTATGGTAGAAGTCCAAGAAAAACACCGCTACTGAAACCAAAGCAAGTACAACAAAGAATAAAATTTGCACAAGAACATCTTAACTGGCCTTCTAATAAATGGCGAAATATTCTTTGGACTGATGAGTCCAAAGTTGTATTATTTGGTTCTGCAGGACGAAGACAGTATATAAGAAGACCAAAAAATGCTGCATATGATCCACGCTACACAGTTAAGACAGTTAAGCATGGAGGAGCAAAAATCAATGTATGGGGCTGCTTTCCCTATTATGGTCCTGGTCCAATATTTTGGATAAAAGAAAAGATGAATGCAAAAATTTATGTTCATATACTCGAAACGATCATGTTGCCTTACGCCGAGGAAAACATGCCTCTTAAATGGGTCTTAATGCAAGATAATGACCCTAAGCATACCAGTCGTTTGGCGAAGGCTTGGTTTGTGACAAATGAGGTTCAGGTTATGGACTGGCCAGCTCTGTCCCCTGACCTGAACCCGATTGAAAATTTATGGACTGACATCAAACAAGCTGTTTCAGCAGCAAAACCAACAACTGTTAAGGAACTGTGGCGTGTGGTCGAGTCCTCGTGGAATTCGATCACTCCGGAACGTTGCCAAAGTCTAGTTAATTCAATGACACGACGCTGTGCGAAAGTATTAGCTAATAAAGGCTATACAATTAACTATTAAAATACTAACTAGCATTTAGAGTTAGTTAATATGGATTATTTTTCTTTTTTTAGTTAACATTTATTGATTTGATTTTTTATTTTTTAATACTGCTATTTTTTTTGCACAGTCAAAATAAACTGTCATTAATCAAATAATGTATTATTTTCAGACTGTAAGGAGTATAATAAATTTATATTAATATTTATTTTACTTATATTATTTACTATTATACCAATCACAAACATGTCATGATTTACTTATAATAGAAGATTTTTTTCAGAATGTTAAGAAATAATTTAGGCACTGCTATTATTTTGCACACAGGTGTATGCAGGGATAAGAAAAAAAATTTGATGAAAAAAGATCAATTTTTGGCCCATTTTCAAATTTTAAAAAATTTTGAGCGACTTTTTATCGAACTAATTTTTGGTGAGCATTCTTAAATCGAATTAAATTGACTTTTTTTCCTATGAGACAAAAAAAGTTTTTTTGCGCCACCCTAATATATATATATATATATATATATATATATATATATATATATATATATATATATATATATATATATATATATATATATATATATATATATATATATATATAATCTTCTTAATTTGACATCAAATTAACTACAAAAAATTTGAATTTTTGAAATACGATATTTTGAAGTCAGCATGATGCTACATGAGATGTAAACTAAATTTAAATATTTTCGTTAAAATAAATGAGACTTTCTACAATCTATTTGGAAAACTGCGTATTCTAGACGTTTTTCCGCAAAATTACACAAAATCATCCCAACTGACGATATTGAGAGGATTTTGAAGCTTTTGAATAATTTTTATAAAAAAATTATTAGTGTTGGGATTATCTTAATTTCGAATTAAACAATTTAATATTCAAGTTAACCTTGTTTATACACATTGTAAAAATAATTTAACCTAAAATGTTTGAGAACTTCAACATTTCTATACAAATAATACATCAAACATAATTTTTATGTTTTACAAAATTATACCAATGAAGATCATGATGTTTCTCAAAATACATACCAAACGAACGAATTAGATAAGTTTAGCTGTATTTACTGGTGCAAACACAATTAACATTTATATTAAAAAAGATTATTATAAAACCAATAGTGCACCATTTTTAATTATTTTTTGAAATATGAATAATAAATGTTGATTACTTATACATATTACTTTACAAACACAACGAATACAAAAAAAATGTATTTTAGACCGCTCTCATTTCTTGCATGACGATTTAAAATTTTAAAACACAAATGCCAATTACAAAAAAAGGAAAAAAACTGATCAAACTTAAAAAATACGAAATTATGTGAAAATATTCCAAAAAGATCCGAGCAGCCATTTAAAAAGATTATATCTAACTTAAAACAAAAAAAACTCAGACCAAAGTATCTTGTTCGCTGCCACGAACTCTTGGATTCGTCGAGCAACGAACTTAACCTTAATCCTAATCCCTTGATGCACCAATAATCGTAAGAATGTACAAGAAGATGTTGATGATATCCATATAGAGGTTTAGAGCGGCGAAAATATACTCCTCCGGCGAAATTGAATACTTATGTTTCCCGCCAATCATAATCTGAGTGTCGTAGATTAGATATATAGAAAACAGGAGCGCACCAAGTGACGCGTAAATTAAACTAATTGTGCGGCCCGGGAAAAAGATAGCGACTAATCCAAACAACATTAAAATTAATACTGCGACGAAGAGTACGCCACCCATTACAGTGAAATCCCATTTAGTTTGGAATGCAAAAAGCGTTAACCCCACACAAACCGCAGCGGTTATACCAACAGCCATTAATACCTGCAACAAAAACAAAATTTAATCTCAAATTTAAATTAAAAAGTTTCTAATCGAAATACCTCATCTTTTTTGAAAGCAGACGCACTGATACCAAGTAAAAATGATTCGGCCAACGTAAACAATCCCAGGAAAATGAAATTCATAGGCGGTTTGCGTCTTACTTCGCCGCAACATGCTAGAGCGATTATTGTTACAAATAACGTGATCAAGGCAATCCAGCTAAAACAAACAAAATTTTTACTTAACTGAACACAAAACTAAACAATAATAGTTAAATTGTCAAAAATAAGGTTTTTTTAGCTAAATCAGAAAACATCTAATAAGCGTGAGATGGGTGAAATATTTATGAATGTAAATAAAATGAGACCAATAATAATTTTTTAAAATAAAAAGACAATTTTACTTTACTTAATACCACTTTAATTAGAGTTTTAAATGTCTGTGACATGTTTATATGGCCATTAACGAACAGTCTACTGTTCAGACTGTTCGTTAATGACCATATGAGCCAAAACATGTCACAGGCATTTAAAACTTTATTAGTGGTATTTAGTAAAGTAAAATTGTCTGTTTATTTTAAAATGGAATACCATAAAGTAACGCTCAAATCTATCAAATAATTTTTTAATTGCGTTGACTTCATAAAACACATTTCAAAAATTGTTACAACCAAACAAATTTACCACATGTATATGAAATTCACAATATGTATTCAAAGAACATTTTGTCGATAAAACAAATCTAACGGATCCGTGGAGAAGTTTACTATTTTATTTTTTATTCGTGAAAATAAAAATTAAAACAAAATTAAACAAAAGTGTAAAAGAAAAATTAAGGTATCTCAACCATTAACAAAGTTACAGGATTTTAAAGTTGCACTTTACACAAATTGTTCTATTTTTCTGATACAGATGTGTGACGTCATCTTTGCTACGGGATTAAAAATAGAGCGAGGAGTCTTTTTTAATGAATTTTTATAATGCTGGTAAATACGTTAATTACTACGGATACGACAATTTTAAAAGTTTTATCGTTTACAAATTCATTGACATTTTAAAGTGTCATTTTTTGAACTTTTAAACATTCATAAATATATAAAACAAAAAATTTTTTAAAAATATTAAATCCGTGGTCGGCTTCAAAAATTTTTCTATTTTGTGGAAAATATCGCACCTCGACGATAACACAGCCACATCTATACACACAATTCCATAAGAGATGTGGCTGTGTTATGGCGGTGGTGCGATATACATATACATTTGTTTTGATCCAGATATACATAAAGTTATAAAATAAAATGTAAATAGCAATAAAAATGAATCTTAAAACAAAATTAAAAATATTTTTTTCGTTTATAAAAGTAAAAAAAATTATAGCCCCCCAGTTCAAAATATTGTACACCCGACTCTGCTAGGAATCATTTTGCCCAATGTCTAGTAATAGAGTAAGCAACTTAACTCTAATTTTTAACAAAAAGTGACCCCGAGCGTTCTAGTGGCTGATTTTTCTTTTAATCGATTCAAAATTTAAAAAGGAATAAAAAATTCCAATACTATTTTTTTTACCAAATGCCGGCGTCACTGTGCAAAGTTAAAATTAATGAAAGTAATAGGTAAGATACATGTATAAATTTTGTATTTGTAGTATTCTGTAAGCACAATTGATATATAAAAAAAATTATAACATTTTTTTAGAGAGAGAAAAAACTATTGACAAATATGATATTTTAGAATGAATACGTAGACTAAAATCAAACATTTATAAGAATACTTGTCAAATTATTGTATTTATTTTTATCAATTTTTAGCATTGAAGCCGTGGTTTAATCAAAAAATAGTATTTGAATTTTATATTTTATTTTAAATTCTGCATCGATTAAAAAAAACCAGACACTAGAACGCTCGTGATCACTTTTTCAATTTCTAGGTATATTTTTAAGGGTAAGCTAGCCTATAAGTATACCTATATTTTTTATATATACTTTATTTGCTTATAAAAATGCAAAGTACAAAGTGGGTGTTGGTAATACCCTGTAAGGGTTACATTAAATTTAATACAGTTTCTAAGTTATAAATTATAATCTATGCTAAATTTATTGCACTAATCACATAGTTGAAAAGATTATTTAGATGTTGCTGATTTTCAATCTGCAGAATTTCAAAAATAGACGCATATGTTGACAGATATTTTATCCTGAGGTGATCCAATCTCGGGCACGATAACAGGAAATGGTATATATCCAATAATTCTCCCATACCACATAATGAGCATGGCACGTCTCCAATAACGACATTCTTTTGACCATGATAAATTTTGACATATCTCCAGTTTGCAGTCCGTAATCGACACACTAGGTTAATTTTTTGTTGTTGCTCCGGGAGGTTCAAGTATGGCTCATAACCTATCACTGTTTTTAAGTCTTTATAAATAATATTATAGGATGAGACGTCAATTCGTTTAATATCCCTTGTAAACAAATAGTTCGCATATTTATCAAGAATTTCTTTGATGTTATCGTTCAGGAGGTGTAGATGCTCTTCTCTTAGCAGGTGGTCAGAATCAATTTTCTTCAGCATATAGACCAATTGAGTATACCAATTGTAGTTGGATAAATTCCCCTCCCACTTGTTTAATTTAATGAGACGGAGAAAACCTATTTTAGGTAATCGGGTATCGTTCATATCATTAATTTTGCGCACCCAGTTTAAAGCTGCTGCGAGTATTTTTAGCTCAAGGTGATTGATGCCCAGCTCTGATCTTAATATGTAATTGGGAACATTTTTGGGGAGACCAAAAATATTTTTAAAAAATGTGGATTGTATAATTTCCAATTCATTTGAGTAACGGAGACCCCAAATTTCAGCGGCGTACAAAACAGTTGGCACAATTATGGAGTCATATAATTTCTCTTTACACTCCCAGCTATTAGTTTTCGATTTACATATGATGTCTTTAACTCGATTCATCACCCTTTTTCCTTTAAGAATTGCGCTGGTAGTTTGACGGTAAAAAATTCCAGAGTTAGTAAATTTTATACCCAAATAATCGGACTCTGTTGCTACTTCGATTTGCTGATTTTCGATACATAGGTTTAATTTCTTACCAGGTCGGCCATTCTTCTTAAATATCACAGCTTTTGTTTTAGACACATTTATTTCAAGATCATGGTTCTTAAAATATTGGTTTATTGCATTTAGTTTCATTTGGGCGTCATATGGAGAGTTAGCCAGAAGAACTATATCGTCCGCGTACGCTAGTAGTAAGACATCCTGCAATTCATCAATGTCGGCTCCCTTGAATCCTTCATTTCTAAGTTTTATCTCTAAATCGTAAATATAAATTGCAAAAAGGAGTGGACTGAGTATTTCACCCTGTAGTACACCCCTAGATATAATACCTATATTTTTTATGAAAATATTTTTTTAGTCGAATTTTCTCCGAAAAATTAGACTTATACAGTCTATACGATAAGAGCTGCGAGAGGCGAGAGTAGGGGCGCTATCCGTTTTCGGACCCGTAGAACACGAATATGTAGAAAAAAAATGTCTGATATATATATATATATATATATATATATATATATATATATATATATATATATATATATATATATATATATATATATATATATTTTCCCGCCACCTTCTAATTTGTGTAGGGCCCCCCTATGGAAGTTAAGAGATGAAATTTGGTAAATGGGGCTCATTTTCGAGGCACCTCATACTATCAAAGTGGGGTCAAATTTTGGGCAAATTTTTTTTCTGACCCGACCTTTAAGGGGGTGGTGGGGGGCGGAAAAGCAATAAAGCTTTTCCAAACCGGTTTTAAATAATGTTTCGGTCAATTATCTACAACATATCCAAAATTCAGCTTCCTAGGATGATATGGTGGGAGTAGAGGGGGGAAAAACGATTTTTGCTGTATCTAACAGGCCCCCAGCCCCCCAGAATTAACGTAGAGGGTTGAAATTTGGTGTGTTGATAAAGTTCGTACCTAGGTTGTGCTTTTTGGAGGTTTTAATATTTTACCCCCACCCCCCTCATTTTTAAGCTACAATTTCTAGCATTTTCGACGTTTTCGAAGTTTGTACCACTCGCACAGGTCACCCGAATAAACCTAGAGGGCTGAAATTTTGTATTCGGATTGAGTTAGTATCAAGGGGGTGCCTTTTGGGGGTCTCGACTTTTAACCCCCACCCCCACCATTTTTATACCCAAAAGAACATGATTTTTCTTGTTGTTTAACAGTTTCGTTCGGGTCAAAATCTCCCCAAATAAACCTAGAGGGCTGAAATTTGGTGTACAGGTTAAGCTAATAGCCAGACACTGTTTTTTGGAGGTTTCAACTTTTAACCCTTACCCCCACGATTTTTACGCCAATATTTCCTTAATTTTTTTGCTTGTTTTCTAACACGTCTAGAGACTCCATAAGGAAACCTAGAGGGCTGAAATTTTGTACGTGTATTCAGTTAGTATCCAGCTAGTACCTTGTTGGGAGTCCACATCACTTTTCCCCCCACTTCTCCCATTTTTACATCGGAATTGAATGCTATTGTTAAATGTGTTTTAAAAGCATTGGGCCATGTGCATAAACTACTACTAAAGTTAGTAGTGAAATTTTAGCAGTGCTACTAGGCACTACTACACTTCCACTGAAATTTAGTAGTGAAATTTTAGTAGCGGGCACGGTTGCTATTAAATATAGAAAGTAGTGTGTTTTGAACTTCTCAAGTAAAATAACCGTCCAATAAAAATTTATTTAATAAATATTTTTTACTAAAATATCAGTAATATTTTTTCACCTATGTACTTAAATTCGAAAATTGTAATAATTGTAATAATTTATTATTAGATGGATAGAGTATTGAGAGATATTCGAGAAATGAATGATATTCGCAAGTTACATAACAGGAAAATTTACGACAAAAGAATTGACTAGGGATGTAACGCTACCTAAATGTGCCGATACGATATCGCTGCCGATTATTGTAGTTAATAATCGACGATACCAATACCGATATCAATGCCTTAGTAAATAATAAATCAAATTATATGTACCTTGGGCGTTTGTATGTCTTTATATGCATAAAACTTACCTATATTTAACAGGGACTCGACCTTGTGGGAAATGTAAAAAAATGTTAGATCAAAACTCAAAGAAAATATTTATTACAATTATTATCAACCAAAGTGGTAATTAAGAAAGTTAGTAAAGTAAATTTCATTACATAGAGTAATAAATTGATACATCTTTTGGCAGATTTTTGTTAAGAAAGCAAAATTTTTTCAAATTATTTGCAAATAATCTGTTACGTAAATCATTTTGTATGAGGCTTGCGGTTGAAAACTTTTCAACTTTTCGAATTGTGTGATATCGGTTGTATTCTAATCGGTTTGCCGATTATAACGGTATCGAAATTGGAATCGTTACATACTTAGAATTAACCCATTAAATAAATTAAACGAAGACAAACTTTTTTTATTTCATTTTTATTTATTTATTTTTGATCCATTCTAAAATATTTATAACTTTTTAAATCGTTTAAAAAGTAGTATTCATAATATTTATTAAAATTATTAAACTTGTTAAAGATTATCCATTTTATTCTTCGAAATAAATACCAAATACGAAATAGATGCATTAAAAACAAAACAAAAAGAAATTCAAAATATAAAATTGACATTTGTCATAAAAGTCAAAATAAAAAATTGACATTTGTCATGAACGTCAAAATATAAAATTAACATTTATCATTAATATTGTTTAAAATTTTTCAAAATTTAACCAAATTTCACACTCATACCCATCTGATTATTAAAAGAAAACTATAAAAATAATAATAAACGGTGAAAATAAAACTCTTTTTATTTTTTTTATCTTTAAATAATGTGTTGCCAAATTTAAATTGCTATTACCCTAGCAACAACTAGTAGTAGGAACAAAAAATTTTTATGCACATCAATTATTTAATAGTACAACTATGTTCTACTTGCTAGTAGCGACTAATGGCAATATTTAGTAGCAGTTTATGCACATGGCCCATTATGTTTATTCTAAATACAAGTAGGCGAATAGTAATTTTAAAAAATTTAAAAAAAAGTGAACTTACTTTTATGACAAATGAAATACATACATATTAAGTAATTTAAAAATGTTATTAAAGTCACTGTTTATTTATAAATTAGGAATTTTGGATTTTTAGTATTTAAAAAATAGAAATTTTGGATTTTTTTGGAAAGAAAAAATATCTTTATAAAGGCCTTCCAGTTTACTATTTAAGGTCCTTTTTTAATATTTAAAACTAAAACATAAAGGCAATTAGCGGATAAACATGGGCAGGAATGTCCTCGTACGAATTGTGTTGGTTTTTTTTCTGCTACCTGTTTTCGGCACAAAATTGAAATTTACTGAGATACAGCCCTTAAATACTTAAAACCTTTTTTTAAAGCCTCGATCAGCCGAACACTCATCACCAGTTTTGAAACCAACAAAATGACAATTCGGTTGTAGACTTTCAATCACATTTCGCTTGTAGACATTCAATACCGAAGATGAAGGGGAAAATTCGACTACCGTGATGGGGCCCCGCTGCTCACGGCGTTTTTTGTAATTATGATATATTTTATGAAAAATTTGTTAATAAAACTTTAAACAAGTTTTCCTAGAAACTACATTTTTCAAACTGGTGGGCAGTAGAGACAAAATTCTAATCAACCGATCGGGCTATAATTTTAATACGTTGTTCTACACACTAGTGGTTACCGTTCGAACTAGGATCATTTATTTTTAATAATAATTTTTTTTCTCGATGATTTTCAATGAAAAAAATTAAGATTTTTGAGTTTTTTTTTTTTTTAAAGTCCGCTATTTTGTTACTTATTAACATAAATGTTTAATCCTAGTTTGGACGATAAGGAAAACTTTATAAAACAAGAATATGGTTGATTTTTTCATTTTTGATCATTAGAAATGTAGATCTACTGCCCACCACCCACTCATGTTTTTTTTGAGGAGTCCGCTTTAACCTCAAAAAATAAAACAAAGCATTGTAAAATAGAGGAGAAAAAAATTTTTCCCTACCATCCTAAGATACAAATAGGATCATATAAAAAAAAAAAAAAAAAAAAGATTGTATTTTATTTAGATACAGAAAAAAAATCCTGAAATTAGCTTTAAATTCTACGCATCACATAGGAATGGCGCCTTAAATTTACGGCCAAAAAAAGTCTATCTCTTTGAGACTCCTTTAATCAACAGCGTTTTTATCGATTTCATTTCTATTACATCCAAGAAATTAACCATTTTTTGGCACATTCTGAATTACCACAAATGATAGTATTTCAGATTTTAAAGTATAGTTGTTACGCTCAATTTCTACTTTTTAGAGTCCCTATACTAAATAGAGTCGGGACAAGACAGCCATTTTTCATCAAACAAATGTCAAAATGAATTATAACAGGTATTTGAGTAAATATCGAGCCATTACCGCTGACTTATCGTAAGCGATACTTTTATCGAAATTGAAATTTTTACTGTAACATTTTAAATTGTAACGGATCAAGCAATGTTAACATTTCCCTCCAAAATCCATTAATTACAGAGTTATAGCTATATTAAGCTTCGACTTAGTAGCAGATTTCTATGTAAAAATATTTTTAAAAAACCTGTAAAATTTGATATTATTTGTCGATTACGATAAGTCGGCCGTAATGGCTCGATATGGGTACATACAGGGCCGGATTTACCCTAATCGTCACTCTAGAGCTCCGTGAAAAATGCCGCTCCATGAGAAGGGCGAACTCCTCGAGAAGAAATTACATTTTTAAAAAACTTTTCCCTAAAAGATTAAAAAAAATAAGTGACGACAAAAAAAAACTTTTCTATTTTTTCGGGTCCCTTACCGACGTTCTCACGTTCCAAATTTTGCCGACCTGGGCACTAATCCCTAGTGTAAATCCAGCGCTTAGTACATAATTATTAATAATAAGTTATGAGTTAATGAACAATTAAAAAGTTTTAATTTAATTATTCTTTCTAGGTTAAATGATTTTTTTTAATATTTTAGGCGAACCTTTGATGAAAAATGGCATACTACTTAAAATTCGTGTCCTGATTCTATTTAGTAATAGGAACTCTACTAGTTTTTAGAGTCTCTATTAAAGATGTGCCAAACTCGTGAATTCACGCGTGATCCTACGGGTCACGCGTGACCCATCGTGATCGCGAACAATTTTTTATGATCGTGCGTGAGTGGGCGTGATCGTGACATTTAATTTCTTGCCGTGAATAATTCGTAAGTCACGAAAAGTTAAAGAGCATGAATAAAAAATTTTTAAAAATAATTATTTTCAATTTTAGAGAATATTAACAACCAATTTGATCTTTTAACTACAAAAAAAAAAAACTTTTATATTAGGTACTTTTTATGAGTACAAGTAGGTAGAAATCCAATAACCCTTTTTTGTACTAACAAATTCCAGTTTTTTACCGAGATACTTGGAGTGTATACAAAATGATTTACAATTTAGAAATGTCCAACTGTGTTTATGATGTTGTTCTATTTCTTCCGTTTTTGAATAATTCCTTAAATTTTTAACAAATTCTTAAAATTGGCCTGTCTCTCACGATGTGTGTATATTCGATCTCAGTTAATGGGTATATTTAAAAATATTACAAGGTCAGTTTTACAGTTTTCAATAGTATGATCTATCATTCTATGAAGGAATAATATAAAGAACATATGGGTTAATTTTAAGGAAATATTATATTTTTCAACATTTTTGAAGTTGTTTATTGTTATTATTATTTTTTTTTTCAATTTTATTATTTATGTATGTATTTATAGGTACTAAAAAAATATTTTGCCACAATTTTGTTAAAAAACTACATATATTATTTAGTTTGCTTGTGCGAAATATCATATTTATATACAAATACAGTACAATAAGAACAAAAATTAAACAATAAATCACCAGATGGAAAATTTTGAAAATTTTCTCACTTTCCAGAAAAAATTAAATAGTATGTAACTTCCATCAGTATTAATCTCAGTGAACCGTACTAACCGTATTTCTGATTTTATCGTGAGGACATAATTTTAACTGACTGTTAAAACGACAGTGATTTTCACTCAAAATTCAAACGAATATATTTAAAAGTTTTTATGCTTAATTCGTAAGCGTGCGTGAGTGTGAAAGCATTTTTTTTTGTTCGTGATCGTGCGTGAGTGTGAAAAAAAATAAATTTTCTTGTTCATGATTGGGCGTGAGTACAAAACCTAATTCGTGACTGTGCGTGATCGTGAGTAAAAATGTACTCACGAGCACATCTCTAGTCCCTGTATTAAATAGAGTCGGTACATGACAGCCATTTTCAATCAAAGAGCGAGAAATTTCAAAATTAAATATCACATGTTTGAGTACATAGATATTGTTAATAAATTATGAGTTAATGAACAATTAAAAAGTTTTAATTATTCCTTCTAGATTGAATTAAATGATTTTTTTTTAAATATTTATTTCCATTTTACGTGAACTTTTGACTGACAACTATAATCTAAAATCTGAAATACTATCATTTGTAGTAATTCAGAATATGCAAAAAATGGTTAATTTCTTGGATGTAATAGAAATGAAATCGATAAAAACGCAGTTGATTGAAGGAGTCTCAAAAAGATAGATTTTTTGCCGTAAATTTAATACAATTAGGAAAAATTCAAAAGATAAACTTGAGTAAAATTTCTTTATTTTAATTTGTTTATATAATAAAATCAAATTCGTTTAAAAAATTTGTATTTAAACTATTTAAAGTAACTTTATTTAAAATAATTTTAAATATATTAATTAATTTACTGAAAATTAATTAAAAATTTTTATTTATTTAAGTTGGCAATAAAATACTATCGAATTGCAGTTCTGGGAGTTCCTATGACGGTCTAAAAAAATATGTATTTTGACGTAAAATATATTTTTTTAGACCATCACAGGAGTTTTCGGCGATAACCGGATAGCTAACAATAAAGGATCTATCATATTCTAGAACAAAATTTATTTACTGAAATTAGTTCCCACACTTAACTCACAAGGAAAGGGCAAGGAAGTCGAAAATTCAAAAAAATCTGAAACTTTGTCAGCATATAGAGGATGGCTACCTAATAACATAAAAAATATCAGTTGCTGCTAAAAAACGGTTTTAAGGGGTGAACCACCCCCTCAAAGTTGGAACACAAAAATTTAAAAATCGATGAAATTTTATTTATACCAAGTCCTCAGCGTAAGTGTAGAAAATTGTAACTACTAGTGAGCCCAGAGTGTGCCCGACACGGCTTAAGACATGTAGTCAGTCGGTATCCGTCGCCGAACACACAGTGCATTGTAATACATTGTTAGACATTGTTACTTGAATTAGACAGGTTGGTCTGCCCCATAATAGGTGTTTTGTAGTAGTGTGTGTGAATACGCACACTACTACAAAACACCAAACCAACACCATTGCAAACAGTGTGTACGTACACAACATAGTGGGGAGATTTTACGTCACCCACTGGCGACAAGTGGAACAGTTTGATAGACATTCTAGTTTGGTCCCTTGATTTATACGTACCTTAAAAGGTTCTAGTAACAAATATAACATTATTTTTTGGATTTACACATTTTTAAAGGTTGAAACCACCCCTCAACTGTGTACTTAAAAATTTAAAAATTGATGATATTTTGTTTATATATACTATACAGAGCTCTAATAATACATATAACATTATTTTTTGCATCTACAAATTTTTAGAGGTTGAAACCACCCCATCACATGTGTACTTAAAAATTTAAATATTGATGATATTTTGTTTATATATACTATATAGAGCTCTAGTAATAAATATAACATTATTTTTTGCATCTATAAATTTACTAAAAAATTTATGAATTTATAATATTTTGTTTACAGAGCTTTAGTAATAAATATAACATTATTTTTTGCATCCACAATTTTCAAACCACCCCTTCAAGTGCGTACCTAAAAATTTAAAAATTGGCGATATTGTGTTTAGAGACCTAACGATAAATATATTATAAACTAGCTGACCCGGATTGATTGAATTAATTTTTTATTATCATTTTGACACAATCATCAATATTTACTAATAAAGCTGAAAATAGTTTAGCCAATTTTAAATCATATAGGATTTAAAATAGGCGCGAGAATAAAGTGCTTCGCTTCGCTCGTTAAACAGTTTTATATATATATATATATATATATATATATATATATATATATATATATATATATATATATATATATATATATATATATATATATATATATATATATATATATATATATATATATATATATATATATATATATAATGTCCTGAAGATCCCATCACAATTTTCATATATACTGTAGGGTATGGTGCATATACTGTATAAATTTTAAGAAAATCAAAGTATGCTTTTTGCTATGAATGTCCAAATTTGGTCATGTTTGGATACCTATAAATCTAATCATGTATTAAAGACGGTAATAATTCTTATACGCGTACCTTCCCTATAATGTTCCCTAAGTACGTACCAAATTTGGTTAAATTATCTTTTATAACTTCGAAGATATTCAACTTTTTTTAAGAAAGTGTCGAAAATTTGTAAAAATTTAGGCAAACTTCATTACATCTTTACTTCCATTACATCAAAATCGGTGACATCAAGATTTCGGGGTGTGGTGATCGTACGTGAAATAAGCCGTATATAAATAAAGTTTCGTCAATTTTAAATTTCCTAAGCACACACTTTTAAGGAGTGGTTTCACCCCTTAAAAAATGTGTGGACGCAAAAAATAATGTTATATTTATTATTAGAATTTCGTATAAAGTGTAAAAACAAAATATCATAAATTTACAAATTTTTAAGTACACAGGGTAATTCCATGGTCACTTACATTACACTTTGATTTAAAATTGGGATTAAAATCTTTTGAATATTCGTATTTAATGAGTAAAGACACTAAAATTTAGTCAAATTCAATCGAATACGATTTGAACATTTAAACAAAGGAAACCAAACAACAAAAAATGCATATAAATTTTTTTTATACAAGATAAAGTAGGTGGTCACTTACATTACTCAAAAAGGAACATAATTTTTCATCTTGTACACAATGAGAATTTTCTGTTCTGTTTTGATAACAAACACAATGGAGTATTATAAGATGGAGATCTAACTCATATGAGAGAAATTGACAAAATTGGTCAGGAAAATGGTAAATATAAGGGCTTTCTTTTTTTACTACTCGTGGCGTTAATAATCTCAAAATACTGATGTGAATATAGCGAATATAGTAACCTAAAACGGATAAAACAGAATGTAACTACAGTACTTATTTTCAAATAGAAACACGCCGGGACTGGGGAAGTGAGTGTTTCCATTTGAGAATCACCAATGTCGGTTGATGATATTTAATAATAAGGAAATATATAGAAATTACATATGTATAAAATAAACTCTTATAATTTAAATTACTTTATACGGCGAATATTCAATGGTACTGACTCCGATTTTACATAGTGACGTCAGCGAATTATATAATATACAATATAAATGACGCGACGCAAAATAAAAATTGTTAAGTTTATTTTAAAAACGATCGAAAAACCCACTTTATAACTGAGTTGAAAATTGAAAAAGATTCCAGAAGATTCTATTCAAAAGCTAACAAAGCTAATATAGAAGCTCGCGTTTCCATTTGAGAGTGTTCCATTTGAGAATAAGTACTGTACCGCTTTCGTATCGTACGAACACGAGTGCCATCTTTGATCTGAACATTTTTTTGAATACACTGAGTTTCGACTCCTTGTCTAATCTTCATAACAAACAGCTTCATTTAAGTAAATTTAAACAAATAATGTTCCGATAAATTATTTTAATAATAAATTTCATAAAATATATATTTTTGATAAAAATGTAACTTTTATAAAAGTTTATTTTTAGTAATTAAAAAAATGTCTGTCGATTTTGATAATAGCTTCCATTACTCGAATTCGTAGCTTGACAAAAAATCAAAATAATACTCAAAACGAGTAGGGTAATTATTTCAGCATAAAGAAAAAGGTAAATTTAGCTGTATTTTAATATTCATTTGAAAAAAATCACAAGTTAAAATATATATATATTTTTTTTATTAAGTAATAAATTTTTAAGCTAAATTTACAAAATAAAAACAATCAAAGGTAAAAAAATTCGGTGATTTAGTCTTTTGAGTATCAAGTAGGCGTGATTTTGATTAATTATTTTCATTTTTTAATTTTTACTAAAATTCCATCATTTCATAGAATTGCCCCACACATGAAGAGTGGTTTCAACCCCTAAAAATTTGTAGATGCAAAAAATAATGTTATATTTATTATTAGAGCTCTGTATATTATATATAAACAAAATATCATCAATTTTAAAATTTTTAAGTACACAGTTGAGGGGTGGTTTCAACCCTTAAAAATGTGTAAATCCAAAATATAATGTTATATTTGTTACTAGAACTTTTTAAAGTATGTACAAACAAAATTTCATCGATTTTTAAATTTTTGTATTCCAACTTTGAGGGGGTGGTTAACCCCTTAAAAACGTTTTTTAGCAGTAACTGATATTTTTTATGCTATTAGGTAGCCACTCTCTGCATACTGATGAAGTTTCAGATTTTTTTGAATTTTCGACTTCTTGCCCTTTCCTTGTCAGTCAAAAAATGTTTTGAATACTTACAATTAAGGTGAATCGATCAGTACTGACTTTGTGACAAATTAATTACTAAGTCTATTTTTGTCTCTATAAATAGATATAATTTATGTGTAGAAAAATTTTATAATACATGTAACAGTATTAATATTTGATTATTGTTCAATCTTCTAATTTTAATAATTTTAAAAGTAATCAATTTGATTCTGGTAGTGGCGTATCCACACATATAATAACTAACACGTACACAAATATATTATGAGTGTATTAGTATAATAAAATGACATTTTTATAGTTTTTTTTTTCTATTTATTACAATAATTAAACGTCCAATATAAAAAATAGTACAGCCTTGGCCAAAAGTATTGAGCACCCCCATAAAACACGTGTAACTCTAAAATTAATTTAAAAATGACTTTTCTGTTTAATAATAGAATGAAAGGCAATACTAAGAGTTAATTTTAAACAATTGAAAAAAGGATTTTAAGGTACCATAAAACACCTGGCCCACAAAATGTGAAATTTGAAGTTTTTTGAAAAATAATGTAACTTATTTGTTAGCCTGTTATTAACTTTCAGGATAACAAGAAGCTGCTGAGTGTTGTTTATTCGTATAGTAGAGACAGTTTATAATACGAAATGCCGAAACAACCAGAACTTAACACAAAAACACGAATAAAAATCCAGATTTTATATGAAGAAGGGAAGACTCAAATAGAGATTGCTAAATTAATAAAAGTCTGACGATGTGCAGTGCAATTTACAATTAAAAGGTTCGTGGAGACTGGCTCTCACATAAACAAAATGAGAACGGGCAGAAAACGCTCTACTACTGACCGCCAGATTAGAAAACTTATCCGTGATTCACTTAAGGACCGCAAAAAAACTTCTTTGGAGCTCGCTGCAGCTTTATCGGGAGATATTGGAAAACCAATTAGTTCTCGAACTGTAAGAAGAAGACCCACAGAAGCAGGTTTAAAAAGCCGCAAAGCTAGGAAGAAGCCCTAGCTCTCCGACAACATCAAGAAAAATCGTTTAGAATGGGTTTTAAGACACCAGCATTCTTCTGAAGAAGATTGGTCCAATGTGGTATGATCCTACGAATCTAGTTTTGAAGTAAGTTAAATTCTATACCATCGCATTAAAAGATGCGATTAGATTTGCCAGACCATACCACATTGGACATCTCTTCTTCAGAAGAATGCTGGTGTCTTAAAGCCCATTCTAAACGATTTTTCTTGATGTTGTCGGAGAGCCAAGGTTACTACTGAAAAATATATGAGTCACTATCGAAAAGTAAAAATTTACATTTTCATGATGAAAATCAACACAAAAATTAAAAAATATAAAACGTATTTGTAATCAATAATAATGCAATATAATCTACCCTATTTTTTTCTTATATGGCTTGAGTACGACACATGTTTCGAAAAAACGCAAAAACACGTATCCCCTATTTTTTAGTGCTCTTTCTATGTATGATGGCAAAAATTTGATACATTGAACCATTCAGGCTGTACAAGAAAATTTACCCCCATTTTCACCCCTCCAGCCCCTCTTATTAACTAGGGCCTGGTTTAACCTATACAGGTGAATAGGTCTTTCAAAGAGTAACATTTGGTCAATTTAAAGTTTTCCTCTATCTCTTATAGTTTTCGAGATATCTTAAGAAATACGAATTTAACCCCCAACTTTAAGGGCTGGTTTCACCCCCTAAACGTAGAAGATGGCCGGTAAAAAAAAATACGGGTCTCTTATTTTTGCCTCTTCTACACACCAGCGAAGTTTCATCAAAATCCCGAATTGCATTCTGGGTGCATTTCCTTGTTAGATAGTATTTTGTACAACAAACAAGCAATTTCATGGTAGTCGTAGATAAAATAGTTTTTTAATGATTTAAAAAGATAAAAGAAAATAATTTTCAGTTTTTTTAAATCTAAAAATTGGTTTTTAATGATACAACTTACAATACATACCACTAATTCATCTCTAATCATTCTTTGGCATTTACTCGCACGTTAAAAATTCTAACTTTGAAAATTTATTTCTTCTAAACTACACGTCAGAAATTATTCAAAAAAGTGTCAGTAAATGCATCATATCTTTCTCTATAATATACTAAAATTTCAAATTCTAATCCAAAAATTATTTTGAAGAAAAATAAAAATACCTAAAAAATATTTACATAGAATAAAATTTTGAAAGTACCGTAGTTTGCCCCAGATTTTATATTAAACTTTCTTATGTGAAACAATTAAAAAAGAAGTAAAATATTTTTGAATTCATAAGGAAATGGCCTTGCTCTAAAGTACTTCTTTAAATAATTACCTATTAACTGCATGATATAAATTGCATAATATTGGCCAACGTAACAATTAAAATATGTTATAAAATAAAAAATATCTAGAAAAATATTTTAAACAAAAGTAACATCCTTCAAAACATAATACATCATACTGTTACATAATTCAAAGGAAAACAACAATTATAAAATGATTAATATTAAAAATTTAATTAAATAGGTACTTACAATAATTCTACATGACTGGCGACAAATCGTTGTGTGGGTGCATGATACAACATTAAGGCGATAAATCCAACACTGACCAACAATTGTAACGACAAAATCGAATAAACTTTTCGAATAAACGCCATACGTATAGATTTATCCGAAAACTCAAATCCCTTAACTTGAGCTTCGGGATCATCACCCATCGTTCCACCGTACATTGCTAAAAAAAATTAATAAATAAATACAAAATTCACTTCAAAATTACAACAATCGAAATTAAGGAATGATTAAGAAATTTATCATACAAAAGATGAGTACTTATGATTTGTATTTTGTTTATGTTTCAGTTAATTCAGACAATGTAACGTTTGTCCGTACGTGAGTGACAGATTGGTTTATATGTATGTTAGTGGTTTGGTCGTACATTCTAGAGAAAAGCAGCAGGTAAATGACATGAAGTTAGCGACAGTGGCGACCTTTGATTCGATCGTGTCCGTGGCGGCTTATTTCAAATTATTATACTATCAAATTATTATATTATGTTAAAGTAGGTATTAGACTTGTAAATAATACCTACAGTAAAAACTATTTATAAAGGAACATAAAAAAAATTTTTTTAAATTAATGTAAATTTGAAAAGTAAATTTACTTCATTCAAATATGTTGATATTATAAAGAATAAATAAATTTATTTTAAAAGAGAGTAAACCTGTCGATTAATTTACTCCAGAAAACTACCAAATGAATTTTATTTAAAGATTAACTTGATAATAGTTTTGTAGGTTTTGTATACCTATATTTTATTTGGTTATGTTAATATTGATACATGAGGAACATTTTCATACACGTTGTAATGGAAATGGTACAAAATTACTATTTCAGTTACAAATGTGGGAATTAAATAAAATTTTAGTTTATACGTATTTGTATCTCAATTAATTTCAAGAATTCCTCCATAAATTTTATAAAGTGTAATAATTATATTGGGAACTTAATTAATATATATATATATATATATATATATATATATATATATATATATATATATATATATATATATATATATATATATATATATATATATATATATATATATATATATATATATATATATATATATATATCAAATTCACTATTCTTTGATTTACTTGTCTTTTATAACTGGACGTAAATGTATTATTTTCACCATTTTCGTTATAGGTTGTTTTCACTGTAGGATAATTTAACATTAGTGATAAGATTAAATTCAAATATTAAATGTACTCAAAAAAGGGGAGTGGTATTACAAAAGTTTGTAATATTTTCTAGAACTAGGTACTTAAAAAAAAAAAAAAAAGAAAGAAAGAAAACAGCATAATAAACCACCACTTTGATTTAAAAGCAAAATTTAAGCCGTTTTTACAGAAATTGCATTCAAACTCAAAGCAACAAAGCACACAAATTAGACAATTATCATTTCTTTTGAAACTTCAAAAATTTTGAAAACTTTAAAATAAAAATAAAACTGAATTTGGGGAGAAAATAAGGGAAGAACCCCAAAAAAGCATGCTAAAAATAAAACGAATCAATACTTAACTCCTTGGCTTATACAGATAATTTATTTCTGGGAACCCTATAAAAAATTGAAATATAATAAAATATGTGGCTACCTTGTTCAGCTCCGTCGTTCTGATGTATTTCCGATGCCATTATAATTTAGTTTCAACAAACACTTCACAGAAAATAGAAAAGTAACAAAAAAAAAAAAAAAAACAAAACAAAACAAAAGAAAACAAAAAAAATTATCGGTATTTTAATCCACTGCTTACGGAATGAAATTTGGGATACAAGTGCTGCTATCTAACACATATTTTATTATCTAAATTGTAATTCAAGATAAAATTTGTTTGCGGTAGATAAAAATAAAAATATATCAATTTAAAATAATTTTAAAATAATTACTGAGATCAGACTTATGTTAAATTTATCCAAAAGCTTTCCCGAAAATTATCCTTTCTTCGAGAATTACAATATATTGCGTAATATTAAAAAATTTTGTAGTTGGAAGTTACAACAATCAGCTTTCAAACTTTTCTAACTCAATTTTAGTTTCGGTGTTTTGTTTACCAAACATGCGCAAAAAGTTTAATAGTTATTGATTGTTAGTAGAATATTCTTTTATAAAATATTAAATTATCACTTAAAGATGTTACCTAAAATGCCGTAATGTTTACGTGTCAATAGAAATAAATAAATAAATATATATATATATATATATATATATATATATATATATATATATATATATATATATATATATATATATATATATATATATATATATATATATATATATATATTTAAACGTGTTTACAGGCGGCGAGCAATATCGATAATCTTTTTGCAACGCAAATGAGTGACTACGTGTGGTTTAAGTATTTGGTTAATTCGGTTATAAGTATTTCATTCAAAAAAATTGAAATAAAAATTGTGTATTTTGTGCACTAAACTGGTGTGATGTCTGAAATCACTGACGGCGTTCCTAGGTAGAAACTTGTGCCGCCCCGTGTAAGGGCACCAAAAATTAAAAGAATATGAATTCAAATAAAAAATTCATTCAAAATATCGCAGTTATGTCCGACTATAAAATTAAGAATATAAAATTCAATAAACGTTGTTTTGTTTTTCGTGACGTTGAATATTAGATGGCACAGTGTGTGCTATGAATTCACTTAATTTTTTTTTTTATAAAATTCATTTAAAATTTTCATTATTGAATTTAACATTTGAAGGGTGACGAGGAAGAAGGATCATAATCAGTGAAGAGTAACTTTTAAAATTAATTGTAAAAATTGTTTCATTTTATTTTAAATTGATTATTGAAATCAAATTATATGAACAAAATAACATTAAGTACTCAAAAATATTATTATTAGTATTATATAATAAACACTTTAATATTAATTGTTTTCTAATTAAGGTACACAAAAAATTCAAAAAAGAAGTGATCTTTCATTACAATCTATTAGTGACTATGATTTTTCTTTATAATTTCAGTGAAAATTTTAATAGCGTATTTCCAGTTTTGGAAATTCGCTAAAAGCTGTGTTTGTAGATTGTGACTTATTTCAGTTTACTGATAATTTCAAGCGATAGAGTACACATTTTTCTATAAAGTGCCACCCCTAACTCGAATCTTGAAAAAAAAGACAATAATCCTTCTTTCCCCCTTTGTCCTACATTTCGTATAACAACTAATCAATTAATAATTAATCGTTTTAATTATATTAAATTTTATTTATTTCACTGTCATATTTTTTCCAAAGTTTATAAAACCTTTTTATTAAATCTTGACGCCTTCTATTATTATTTAACACTAGAACTACCACACCAGTCAAAATGACTGGTTTTGAAATTTTATTTTAAAATTCTTATTTCATGTTACATTTTTTTCTCGCAACAATGTCATGACTTTTGCAGGGATAACTCAAGAAATATTATAATGAATATATATTTTTTTTATTCAACTAATACAAAATTATTTTGTATTATGACTACTTATACCAACACCAGTCAAAATGACTGCTACCAGTTTTAACAAGTTTACTCGTTTTGTATTATCAGATAAAATCAGGATCAAGAAGATAGCCACTTAAAAGGATGTTTGGGAGGTACAATCGGAGATAAAAGTACATGAAATTAGAAAATCGTGAATAATTGCGTTATATAACAAACTATGGGGTAAATAAATAGTTATCTTTGTAAAATAATAGCTATCACTACAACTGATTGTACAATACATCAAACTATAGCTCTCAGCTGACTACAAGAGCTGAGTACATTCTGAGGATTTTTCGGAGGAATTTCAAAATGCTGCGAGACGATTGAAAATTTAGTAGAATGTTCCTCATTAAATACTAAGGCCCCTGTGAAAATTTCAAACCGATTCACTAAGCCGTTAAAAAGTTATTTAATCTGTTCTGTTTTCGAATTTCCATAAGAGTACGTGTAAAATTAGTTTTTTTTTTTTTTTTTTTTTTTTTTTTAATAACTTTTTAACGGCTTAGTGAATCGGTTTGAAATTTTCACAGGGGCCTTAGTATTTAATGAGGAACATTCTACTAAATTTTCAATCGTCTCGTAACATTTTGAAATTCTCCGAAAAATCCTCAGAATGTACTCAGCTCTTGTAGTCAGCTGAGAGCTATAGTTTGATGTATTGTACAATCAGTTGTAGTGATAGCTACTATTTAACAAAGATAACTATTTATTTACCTCATAGTTTGTTATATAACGCAATTATTCACGAATTTCTAATTTCATGTACTTTTATCTCCGATTGTACCTCCCAAACATCCTTAAACATTTTATATTTAGCTGGCATAAATGCCTGGATCTTATACAGAGACACAACAGGCGAAAAGATATCTAAAAAAGATTTTCTTTTTCAATTAGCAGATGAACTTGCCATTGAAAATGCCGTTGAAAATGTTAAACCAGGGATGGAATCACGAGAAGCTAATGTACCCACAACTTCAAAGACCTTACCTTATTCACGAAAATGGTGTCAAATAGGGTATTGAAATTATAATAAGACTACTACCATTTGTAATATCTTTAAAAAATATGTATGCGGAAAATGCACTCAAAAGAAAAACTACGTTTGTAGGAAATGTGACAAATTATAATTTTTATACCTAATAATTTACTTTATAACTAGTAACAATAAGTACCTATAAGAATAACTTTGAAATGAAAATTTGTTTTAATTTTTTATTACTGAAATATATTTTTTTATGATACTTATTATTCTTAGTAATATGTAAATCAGGGGTGGCCAACCCGCGGCCCGCGGGCCGCATGTGGCCCGCCTTGAACTTTTTTTGGCCCGCGAGATTCATCACACTTACACAAAATATATTTATTTTATAATGACCAAGGTAGTGAAAACCAATGAATTAAAAAATATCCCTGTCACAGCATCTGCATAACATCGTCAATTTCCAAAGACTGGACACTAGCGGATCTCGTAAAACAATTTGTATCCATTTAAAATAGTTCTCTAACAGTGAGAAAATTTTCAAAATCAGTTGAGTAATTAATTTTTGGCTAAATTTCTGGAGATCCTGGATCTCCAGGTCCCAGGATCTCAGATAGTATAGCATATAATATGTATTTAAATGAAACTAATTTTTAAACGTGAAAAAATTTTCAAAATCGGTTGCATAGTTTTATTTTTGGCACTTTGGGACCCCCGGACCCTGGCAAATATCCTACAACATAACTTATATCCATTTAAAATAGTTTATCTCTAACAGTAAACAAATTTTCAAAATCAGTGATGACGCGTTCTTGAAAAGTTAGCTAATTTTTATTTTGGCAAATGAAACAGATATAAATATTGTTATTGTAATGATAAAAATTCGACTAAAAACAATGAAGCATACAAATTTTAGTGAACTTCATTTTCGGTTTCTCGAGGTTTTAAAACGGATTTCTGCCATAGTCCCGGGCTCAGGTCTTTTCATAGCACCCGCTGTAATAAGTGAATTTTTTCCAAAATGGAAATTCACTTAATAAATAATATATGGGAACACATATTTTATATGCGGCCCGCGGAGTTATGATGTGCTTCCAAAGTGGCCCGCAAGATCATTTGGGTTGGCCACCCCTGATGTAAATGATAAAATGTGAGAATCCTCATTTAGGGATTAAGGTTCCACGTTCTGCATAAAATGTAACACAGCATGAAATTTCTTTTGTAAGAAATTAATTTTTCAATAAACAAATAAAATTTTTATTTATAGTCCGGGGGCCAGAAGGTGTTTTCATAATTGATTACCACTCCTCTGTAACTTCGTGTACGGCTTCATTTTGACGAGTCTCCCAAGTTTTTTATCTACGAAAATTCTTATAAATGCGGCGTTTACTAGCACGCAGCTGCGAAAGGCGTTAATTTGACGATGTTATTAAAATTGATTACCAACGTTTTACTTTTAAATTTATTTAAAAGATAATGAAATAACATACGCGAAAATATATTTGTCCGACAAAAATGATGCGCCGTTCGCCGAGTCCGCCGTCCTCAACTTGTCAAAATAACGGCGTATAATAATTTTAACACCAACCAGTTGATTTTTTCACAATTGTTAAATAACTATCTTTAGAATCAGATGGCAGCGTTGTCCGACAAATTCATTGTGGCACATTCTCAGTCCGACGCTCTGAAGATGTCAATTTTACCATATTATGTTCATTTACAGTGGCCATCCAATGGTACGTACTCCGATTTTATGTAGTGACGTCAGCGATTTAGTGGGGTTCTCCTCTCACAGATATGTTGTTGTTTGTCTGTGTTGGTGAAAATTTATGTACCAAGCCAGAGTCAGGGCCGTAGGTAATATTGTCTGAGGGTCTCGTAGCCTTTAAAAATTTTAAAATTTTACTGAAGATATATATGCACATTTTCTGTATACGTAATATGCAAAATGCAAATGCAAAATGAGTAACATAAAATTCTAGAATATTCTAATCATCAACTAGCAGAGATATCAAAAAACAAACTTCACCGTTGAATTGGTCATTAAAAATGAGATTAAACAGTGTAGTTTGACAAAAATTCTAGAATGTAATATTTGTCAACTAGCAAAGACATTGAATTGAATTGTTTTATTTATAAATATATACCTTCCGTAATATATTTTCAAAATGCGATTTCTCGCTGCTTTTTTATTTTTTTTCTTAGATCCTAGTTAGTGCCATAACTGTATATATATATTATGTATATTTTCGGAAAATTCTTGATTTTTTAATTTTAGTTCACTGAGGAGTTCAGAACACGAGGAACCATCAAGGTGGAAAAATCTCGCAATGTCGACTTCAAAGCCATTTATACTCAGCTCATTTTTGAATTTAAAAAAAAATTTTTTTTTGTTATTTCGAAACATGTAGAAACAATGTTGTATATTTAGTTTTTAATAAAATATTTAACTATTAAATAATAAAAAAATTCATCAAATGCGTGTTTTTGACACGCACTAAGTAATGTCATCTCAGTGAAAGTGTTAATTTATGATTTTTTGTTAACTCTATAGTTGTTAACTCTACAGTCCTCTTGCGTTTATTCAATATGAATGTACAACTCAATAATTATTCAGTCACACAACCATATTAATATGTCATCTTCGATGACATAAAAAAGGATCGATATTTGATGTTTTTTTGGCGAACCTCTCCTTAACAAAATAAATAATTATAAAGAAATATTAAATATATTATATTAATTTAATTAAATTATTTGACCACCCGTCTTAACCTCAACGCTCCTTATATCCCACTGGATCCGCTATCGCCCCATGGAAGGCTCCAGCGCCCACGGTTATCGCTCCCGTTGGGAATCTATGGTCTAAACCAGTGGTTCCCAAACTCTTTCGGCCCACGGACCCCTTTTCATAGTCAAAACTTGCTCAGGGACCCCTTTTCATAGTCAAAACTTGCTCAGGGATCCCTTTTCATAGTCAAAACTTGCTCAGGGACCCTGGGTGAAACATTATATAAATGCATAATAATAAAAAAAAAACACAAATTTAACTTTGATGTTTTGAATGATAAATGGTGGCGTAAAAATAAAATATAAATAAAACATTTTGTTGAAGAAGTATTTATTGAAATTATAACTTTTTTTCAAAATAAAAAAAAAAAAAAATGACTTGGATAAACCTGATGGGATGTTATGAGTGTATTTATGTCCGGCTCAATGTTTGTGAGTAGTGTAACAGTAGCGGCGGTTTAGCTTATATTTAAAATTACTTAAAATTCGCGCCCAACACTGTTACTTGTTGTCCCACGCAGAAATAGCGCTAAATTGGATGCCAGATTAATAAAAGTTCCAAAGGTATTTGGTTCTTTCGAAATATTACATTTCGTTGTGTGTTTAGCGTCGAAACAATTTATTGATTACAAAATAAAATTGCATTAGTCGATAGATGTTTAAATATGGTATTTGAAATAATAAAAAAGTTTCATTTTAATATTTTATATTTATTTCATATTTTAAGTACTTTTATATTTATTTAAAAATGATTATAAAAATATTTTACAAAAAGTAATTTAAATATTGTTTTTAGATCTTTGTTATGACTCACGACAAAATTACGTCTGCCCCTATCTAAGGTCACATTGTGAGAGTGAGTGATGCGCGAAGCATCATCATAGCACTCGTTCACCGTTGTTCGTTGGTCGCTATTCTCACAGTTCTCTGTTAAAAATCACTTAGTTCGGGTAATCACAAAATCAACCCTTGCTGTAAGAAATCAATATCGGAATAATGATGGCGGCCTCACATAGTTCACGTTACGGCCGCTAGTTGGCGACATCAACCACGTTACCTGGGGTTTGAGCCCATGATAAGTTCCCAAAAATTAATCAATTTCATAGAGGCAATCAACACTACATTAGTGTAAATTTGATTGCCTAAAGTTCTCGGCTGACACCTACCACCATTACAGTAGCAACAGCAAATCCCTACGAGTACTAATTTCTGGTCGGTTTTTTTTTTTGGTGATTTGGCTTATAGCGGCACTGAATCCACGTTTTACCAAATAGAAAGACGGAAAAGTAATCAACAGCTTCTGTACAATAACCCATAATGATACAATATAAGATACAAAGATACAAGATGAAAATACGTATTTTGTATCTTGTATTTATATTTCAAATACTTGTATCTTAAATAAGCCTCATCTTTGATCATTAATAATATGTATATTCTTTAGAAACACATCTGTGTTAGAAAAGCTTACAATCCCTTCTTCGGTTTTTAATAAAACAAGAAACCTTTAATGAACGTTAAGGGCTTATTGTATTGATAACTGTGATATATATATATATATATATTTTTTTAATTAACTTAAACAAGGGTATAACTTTTCTTTTATACTTTACCTAGGACGTAAAAATCGCTAATAATTTGTTCATTGTTATTTAGCTTCCATATTAATAAAAATTTGTCATAATGTTTTCATTTTATATTAAACCTTGCACGGACCCCCTGACGTTGTTCAGGGACCCCCAAATCAATTTTAATTTTCCACGGACCCCCTGAATAATCCCGGGGACACCTGGAGGTCCGTAGGGACCACTTTGGGAACCACTGGTCTAAACTATCAAATATCGTAATTTACTGTATTTTTAACAATTCATATTTTTATTGGTATTTTTAGTAGGAATATAATAAAATAAAAAATCAATAAAAAAAATTAAATTTAAGAGGAAATTCGCCACAAAAAAAATTTTTTTTTTCATAATTATGTTTTTAAAAGTGTTAGAAATATTCTCTTAAAATTAAAAAAAAAAAAAATATCAAAACGTTATGGGCATTTTAGTGTGCACACTTTACTATAATTCACTGACGTTATAAAACTTGATATGCTTTTTTCTGGAACCGATGTTTTTCGACATGGTTCTGCGTGTATCTCAAAAAGTATTTGAGGTTTCAACATAAATCAAAGTGCATATTATTCCTCGATACCGTCATTTTGGCAGGAACTACGATCTTTTAGTTTCGCAATATATTTTCAAAATGGCGGCTGTTTATAGTCGAAAATAAAAAGGTGATTTTTGACGACTTACTTTCAAAATGCGATTTCTCACTGGTTTTAGCGAATTTCCAGAATTAGAAATTCAGCTATTACAGTAGGTGTCATGACGCGACCTAAGCCAGAGAGGATAACAGAAATATGTTTTAAGGTCTCCAGAATCCGAAAATGATATTCACTAAAATTTATATATATATATATATATATATATATATATATATATATATATATATATATATATATATATATATATATATATATATATTTTATATATATATACTATATATATATATATATATTTTATATATATATATATATATATATATATATATATATATATTATATATATATATATATATATATATATATATATTATATATATATATATATTTTATATATATATATATATATATATATATATATATATATATATATATATATATATATATGTGTATGTATACATATATATGTATGAACACGATAACTCTCGAACAAAAGTGAAAAGTTTCGAAATTCAAAACTCTTGGACGAGTTCGTTAGCCAGACACGTCGGATGCCCAGAAGTAGGTTTTTCGGGCATTTTTTGTCAACAAAATGAGTTTTTTGCTAGAAATAAGCAACTTTTCAAATTATTTTTACACTAGTTGAAAGGACGAGGCAAATTACGTAAAAAATGTTTTGAAACCATTCCTCTAGGTTAATTACTTTTCGAGAAAAACTAGGAAATATGTCGTTCTCCATTTCACTCCCACTCACAGTCTTTTTTTTCTGTCTCATGTTTTGCGAAGCTACTTTTGAAAAAAACGGGTTTATAGGTGACGTGTCATGATTTTTTTCAATCCAATTTAACGATTCAGTTATATTATTGTCTCGTTGAATAAGTTTTTATAATCTATCTATTCCATTTTTTTTTTTTTTTAGAAAAATTTTCAAAAAATTTGTTTTATGTGATATGGTCAGAATTTATATTATGTTTATACCTTACTAAAATTAATAAGAGTTTGCTACAATCGCATAGAAATTAGGTAGGCATATTGAAACAATAATATTTTTACGTAAATTTCATGTCTGATTGATAATACAGTTATGATTGGAACGTATAAACATAGCATTCTTATCTTAAATAATTTTGTATATTCATTTTTTTTTTTTTGTTAAAAAAAAAAAATATTTTGACATATTCTGTCATTTGGTTGTGGAAATATTACAAAATTTTAACGCGAATCATTTAAAAAGAGTTAAATTACGTTAAGTTACAGTTTTCGAAAAAACTAATAAAATTTTTACAGTTTACATAAGTACTTACAACAATTGTATTCGAAAGGTAATTTAAGGGTAAATTATTTTATTTTTTTCATTAATTTATAATTTTCTTTTAGAATTTTATTCTTTACGGCAGAAAATCTTCGTTGTCCCATTTGCTTCGGGCTAAAAGTATAGCCGCGTAGGCAAGACTACGATAAGTACGGCGCCAAGATTTGATGATACTTCCTTATAGAACTTGACAAAATAAAACGACAAACAAGAATAAAATTTTTCGAGATCTCGCTTCGTTTTCGAGTTAAACTTGTTTTTGAATTCCAATATATTGTATGTATGGGATATGGGCACGAGTACGATATCCGAGGCGACAAAATTTGACAAGCGGATCTGATAGATTTTGGCATTCTAAGCAAAAAATAAAGAGTAAAAAATTTTGAAATTCGCATTAGTTTTCGAGATATCCATCGTTAAACTTGTATTTAAGTTGTAATGAAATTCGGATATATTGTATTTGTGTATGATGTAATATTTTGGTGAAATATTGGTGAAATATATTTATATCAAAAATCGAATTTTATTGTCAAAACTGGCCTAACCTTCGGGCAAAGGGTAACCTTAACTAACCTCAATACTTAGTTTTTATATCAAAAACCGAAGTTTATTGTCATAACTAGCCTAACTTTCGGGAAAAGGGTAACCTTAAATACAAGTTTAACGATCGATATCTCGAGAACAAAGCGAGATCTCGAAAAATTTTATTCTTTTTTTTCGTTTTATTTTGTCAAGTTCTATAAGGAGGTGTCATCAAATCTTGGCGCCGTACTAATCGTAGTATCCCCGCCGCGTATTTCAAATGATTATTTAATATTTACAATTTATCAGGACATCGTACTATTTTAAAATGTATGGAAAATATATTGAAAAACTGAAATTTATTTAATGAAAGGCATATATCTGCTCTGAAAATGGCAAAATGTCTGAAAATAGAATATATTTCAATAATTAACCCAGAAAAATCATATATAAGAGGTAACTTTTATGATATTTTTTTTGAAAATTTCAAAATAAAATGACGTTTGACAGTAGTGTTACAAATGATTTTTTTTATTGTTTTGTAGAATCTGGTAAATAGAAATCGTAATAAGTACTCGCCTTGAAAAAATCAAACAAGTATACACACCGGCATAATTAGCGGAACATAAAAAAAATATAAAAAACTATTTATTAAACAAAGTTGGCGGTTTTTTTTTTCATTTTTACTTAAAATAATATTGAAGCACTGAGTAGAGAATCGACTAGAGAGAATGCTGTGTATTACAAATACGTTCAGAAATTGAAGCAAAAAAATTGACTGATGTGAGCAAAAAAATTAACTGATGGGATTACTTTAATGGCGGTCAAACCATTAATTCAATGGATTATCTAATATTTATAAACAAGTCTCCGTGGTTACAATTTGGGCTTACTAAAATGGAGTCATGCTTCAAAATTTAATGTCTGTGGTATCTCTAGGAAACATATGTTAATATGTTCGATTCGCTGCTCAGTGTATTGAAGTAACGAATCAATTGACTTTCTATAGAATTGTTTTTATTTATTATTGATGCAATTCTTTTTAAGAGGTCTGTCACTTTCGGATTCAAATGCCGTTTCTTCTCAATGTGGTCGACCTTCAAACTGCCGTAATTGAAGAATGGCAAAGATTGTCTCAGGAAACTATAGATAACATCATGCTGAGTATAGAAAAACGAATGGAAGCTTTGATAAGAGCACGGGAGGAACCAGGCGGGATTAAAACGCTGTGTTTCATTTTCTATTTGTTAAATAATCTTTAACTTAAATTATTCTTAGACGACATAAGATTCCAAAAATTTGCCATTTTATATGGTTAGTTGTTTTGCTACCTAGAATAAAGGTATATTGACTTGTGAACATGTAATTTTAAGTGAATAATTAAATAAGATTAATATTTTCTTGAAATTAAATGGTTTGTTTGATCTTTACAGATATTTTGTATGTTCCGCTAATTCTGCCGGTGTGTGTATTTAAAAAAAAAATACTTTTTTTGAAGAAAATATTAAAATTATGTACAAATGCCGTCCTAATAAACTGATATATTTGTCCACCTTGAGTGCTGTAGTCGATTTTTGTATCCCCTCCAGGCAAAAGCTCACAGCGAATGCATATTTTTAAAATATCCTTTTGATTTTTGTAACTCAATCATAAGAAGTAAAATCTCCGTAAAAAATGGAATTGACCTGTTTTTTCTCAATTTTCTAGCATTAAGTCTAGAGGTGGTTAACTAGGGGGATTGTGTCGACATTATAATGTAAAATATAGTAATTGTAACAGTTTTCAATAGAAAGGTTCGATTTTAACAATAAAAAATTTAAAAAAGTGTTTTAGTTCTGCCAGGATTGCCAAAAAGGGACTGAAATTATTTTGCTGCCACTTTTAAGCCAATCAGCAAACTTAATTTATAGAATGGCATCAGTCAGTAAGTTTAATTTATAGACCACAGCACTTATGAATTTATAAATTAATTTAAACTTATTATGTAGACAAAGGATAACAGAACAGATATATGTACGTCTTGAGGAAATTTTATTTAGAATTAATGTTTACATATATATTTATATTACTGCAACTCGATATTTTAAATAAATCATTATTTAAGCTGGAAGATTCATTTCCATTAAGGGTTAATTCAGAAGTCGATTTCACATCCTTTTGTCCGAAAATTTTGTCTGCTATATCTTTTTTATTGTTAATTGAATTTTCAACATAGCCTTTTACCACTGTCGAAGATTCCCCCCCCCCCCGTGTCGTTTGACAATGTCGATGTTTGCCCCCAAATCTACTAATAAATATGCAGATGTACGCCTGAAACAATGCCCAGTATATGAGGATAGATTCTCCAGTTTTAAAAACGTGGCTACATTTTGAGGCAGTTTGGCAAATGCACTTTCACTGCACGAAATTATCCACTTGATCGAAATTATCCAGTTCTTTTTCTTTTCTTTTTTTAAATTTAAATCAAAAAGTAATAATTTGAAGTTTTACATGCAAGATTTCTAATGCAAATGGCTAAAATTCTAAAGTAAATAAATTTTGTTGACAAACGTTGCTACGCAATTTAAATATTTTATAGTCCATGCGTATAATAATATGGTTAATTTCTTCAAAGTATACTTGATTCATATAATATTATCATATAGTATAAACAATGTTTTAAGAATTTTTTTTTATTTTTATTTGATATTAAATTTATAACTTGAAATAATCTGAAATTGCAAAAAATAGTATATACTCCACGGGACTAAAGTGTTTATTTTGATCCTTCCTGTGAATTGTTGCCCTTGGGCCTTACAGGCCCTCTGGCAACAAACTTCACACTCGGGATTAAAACTCACACTTTAGCCCTTAACATACTGTTAGATGTTGATATATACAAAGAAATATTAATGTGTTAAGTACTTGCTAGACTTAGGGTGTCTACACAATCAATGAAATAAGGAATAAGAAATAAGAAATAAGGAATAAGAAGTATGCTATCTAGTGACGTTGAATGGAACTTTAATGCAACTGCCAATAGGTATATGTATTTAGGTATTTTTGTACATCAAAATTCATGAAAAAATAACGTTTGTGATGACTTTTTTTGTCACTAAAGTGAAAAAAATCACGAATTTTGACGTACAAAAGCATCTACATATTTATATCGATGAGCAGTTACGTTAAAGTTCCACTCAACGTCACTAGATGGCATACTTCTTATTCCTTACTCCTTATTTCATTGAATGTGTAGACACCCTTACAGGTTTTATGGGTGTTTTTTTTTTTTTTTTAGTAGGAGAACTTTTTATAGGTATATGTGGTGATTAGGGTTGCCACCGTTTTTTAAGAAAATAAAGTAATTCTAAAATTTTGTGCAAAAAAACAAAGTACCATTAACTAAGAAAAAGTACGCGTTCCCAATTTTTTGGATTTTGTAGTACAAGAAAATCCTTATAAATTCGGATTTATCAGCTTACTCCCACTTGACCACTTTTAACGAGTCAGAGTCAGATCTTACGCAACTTAATAAACAGTGTCGTTTTGATTCTTTTAAACTTATTCAAGATATTTATTGTTAGTGATATTTGAATTATTTTCTTAACTAATATATTAAATTCTGTAGACTGATGATTTTGTGGATAAAGAAAATAATTCTAAGTGGCGTCTGTATTAGACAAAAGTCTGAAAAACGGACGTAGAATCTCACTGTTATTAATTTTTATGTCTTGTAATCTTGAAAAATTATTTTTTGAACTAAAATAAGTTAATAGGAGGAAATTCGCTATGTTATGCAGATGCTGTGACAGGGGTATTTTATTTTTTCCTTAGATCCTAGTTAGTGCCATAACCTGTATATGTATATATTTTCAGAATATTCTTGGTTTTTTGATTTTAAATCACTAAGGATTTCAGAACGCGCGGAACCATCAAAGTGGAAAAATCTCGCAGTATCGACTTCAACACCATTTATACTCAGCTCATGTTTTAATTCAAAAACAAATTTTTTGTAATTTCAAGACATGTAGAAATTATGTACATGTATTTCGTTTTTTAATAAAATGGTCATTTTTATTAAAAAAAAAAAAATAGCAACAAAAGTCGGTTTTTAATATTTTTGGGCGAATCTCCCAATAGTTTAAAAATGTAAAAATATTTTTATAATTTTTTAAAGGGTATCCCCGGATAAGAATGGCCGATTGGTCCCTAGACGAGATTTTCGACGGCACTTTGGCTACTACTGTACGGGCAGCTGATAAGATGTCTTGCGTGCTAATTTTAGCCTCATATCTTGGATAGTTTAGAAGATATTTGTGATAATAGGTATTAAGGCCATGATTTTTTAATCCTTTATATCTCGTAAACTATTACAGATATTGAAATGAACTAAAAACCATTGAGTAGTAAGTCAGTACATACTATAATATATGTATATTTCTTTCAAATCAATCACAGAAAATTCGGGGAAAAAATAGACAATTTTTTAGTGGTCCCTTCAGAGTGGCAATCACGAAAAAAGCCTCAAATATTGCACATTTCCTGTTTAAGTAATTACTTATTAAGTAATATATATATATATATATATATATATATATATATATATATATAAGTGTTAGTGAATAAGTGCGAAAAATTTTAATGGGTGATTGCTGAGGTTTTTTTATGTAAAAAAGTTTATATAAACTCAGGTCCGAAAACGCTTAGTTTTCAAGATACAGAGTGTCCCGTTTCTTGTTTCTTAAAAATATTTTTCTATATTAATTTAAAAACAAATTATGTGGTCATACTGTAGAAATGAAGCGTCACCTTTTTGTTGGTAAGACTTTTTCATAAAATGACCTCAGCAGTTAATACGAGAACCGAAACCGGTTTTGTAGTAAGAACAGTAATTGAAAATTGTTTTTTATTTTGAAAACGGACACATGAACGACAAAATACTAAGAGGTCATTTTTGTCAACAATTTATAGAACATTTAAAAAAACATTTTTTTAATTGGAAAAAATCATTGGCGTCCCTTTTTTTTCTTCAATAATATATCATCATATGGCCGTACGGACGCCACTGGTTTGAATTGAAATATTCTGTCTACTTCAGAATATGGGTATTTATCCTGTCGTAGCGTATCCCACATTTAATGTGAATATCTCAAAACATTTTTGAAATATTTAAGAAAATATTTAAAATACCCCTGTCGCAGCATCTGCATAACATAGCGAATTTCGAAATATTGGGCACTGGCGGATCTCATCTAAGACCTGTATCCATTTAAAATAATTCAGCTTTCTAAGAGTGAAAAGATTTTCAAAATCAGTTGAGTAGTTAATTTTTCGCGCTTTTTCGCATAAGGTGCTTGGCGCATATACCCATCTAAACTAGTTTAGCTTTCTAAGAGTAAAAGAATTTTCAAAATCGGTTAGGTAATTTATTTTTGGTATATTTGGGACCCAAGACCCCGAACGGACTTTGTACAGCATAGTGCTATCCACCTAAAATAAGTTAGTTCTCTAGCAATGAGAAAATATTGAGAATCGGTTCGGTAGCTTATTTCTATCCTATATAATATAGGATATTTTATCTTTCTAACAGTAAAACTTTTTTTAAAACCCGTTGTGGAGTTTTCTATGCCGCATTTGCATCCGCAGGACAGTTGTGGATCTCAGATAATATACTGTACTTATCTAAAATAGTTTACCTCTGCAATAGTGAAAAAATTTTCAAAATCGGTCAGTTATTTTATTTTTGACACTTCTGGGTCCCATGGACTTTGACGGACCTTACATAACGTAATCTATAACTATCTAAAATAGTTTAGCTCTCTAACAGCGAAAAAATTTTCAAAATCGGTCGGTTAGTTTATTTTTGGCGCTTAAAAGATCCCAGGACTCTGGCCGACCTCATACAACATATAAGCTAAATCCATCTAAAATAGTTTACCTCTGTAATAGTGAAAAAATTTTCAAAATCAGTCGGTTATTATATTTTTGACACTTTTAGATCCAATGGACCCTAGCGGACCTTACATAAGGTAATCTATATCTATCTAAAATAGTTTAGCTCTCTAACAGTGAAAAAATTTTCAAAATCGGTCGGTTAGTTAATTGTTGACATTTTTGGGTCCCATGGACCTTGGCGGACCTTACATTACGTATTCTATATCTATCTAAAATAGCTTAGCTCTTTGACAGTGAAAAAATTTTCAAAATCGGTCGCTTATTTTATTTTTGACACTTCTAGATCAAATGGACCTTAGCGGACCTTGCATGAGGTAATCTATATCTTTCTAAAATAGTTTAGCTCTCTAACAGTGAAAAAATTTTCAAAATCGGTCGGTTAGTTTATTTTTAACACTTTTGGGTCCCATGGACCCTGGCGGACCTTACATTACGTAATCTATATCTGTCTAAAATATCTAAAATAGCTTAGATCTTTGACAGTGAAAAAATTTTCAAAATCGATCTAGTTCTTTAAAATTTTTTTCCTGGCATATATATAAACATTATTATTATGTTATCTTTCTATAATATTTAATAATATTATATCATGACATTACCTTCATTATCTTGTTCATTTAAAGTTCAATAAAAAAATTAAAAAAATCTTCATTACACATGCTTAAAATATCTAGTTAATTTTAATTTTAAAAAATGAGACAGAGATATGGTATTTATAATACATAGATTTTGAATAACTACCGTTTGTTTTACGTAAAAAAAATGAAATTTTTGTATGTTATAAGCAACGGAGACAGAAATATAAATTACTTATTACAATGACAAAGAGAGCAAAATAAGGCAAAAGTGAAAATTACGATTTTCTCGAAAACTACTTAACATAGAAAGAAAATTATAAGAACATTTTCTTCATAATTTTTTTTTCTTTTCAACGATGTAAAAATCGAACTGTCTTATGATAGGATCGAATGATAAAAAATGGCCAGAAAACCTACTTCTGGCCATCCGACGTGTCTGGCTAACGAACTTAGCCGAGCCAATTAAGAATCCAGTCCGCACACAAAATTTCATAAGCGTTAGACGTTTCGTTCGAGAGTTATCGTGCGAACACACACACACACACACACACACATATATATATATATATATATATATATATATATATATATATATATATATATATATATATATATATATATATAAATTTTAGTGAATATCATTTTCGTATTCTAGGGACCTCAAAACATATTTCTGCCATAGTCCCGGACTCAGATTGCATCATGAGACCTACTGTAATAGCTGAATTTCGAGTTTTCGAAATTAGCTAAAAGACGAGAAACTGAACACTCTGTATCTTGGAAACTAAGCGTTTTCGGACATGGGTTGATATGAACTTTTTTACACAAAAAAAACCTCAGCAATCACCCATTAAAATATTTCGCACTTATTCACTAACACCCTGTATATACGTGGGGTGTGCCAAAAGTTCTCGGCCTAACATAATTAAACTTATTTAAAGGTGACGTAATTTATATGCGCAGAAAGTATTAAGTCTCTAGTAATCATAAACGCAGTGGACGAGTTTACATGTTTTATTTATTCTGTTGTAAAAGTGTAAACTCAATATGTCGACCGTTTCAAAAATTGAATATCGTGTAGTCATAAAATTTCTGACAAAAGAAAGACAAACTCCAGAAGAAATTAAGGACAGATTGGATGGTGTATACGGTAAAGCCGTGCCAAAGGTTTCGTTTGCGGTCCCTCAACGACGATGATCGTTCTGGACGTCCGGCAGATTCGATTACTTCCGAAAACATCGCTCTTGTAGAATCGCTACAAAGAATTTGCTTATTATTATAAAGGCATAGAGATGCTTATCCGACCTTATAATAAGTGTACTGAAATAGAGGGCGGTTATATAGAAAAATAAATTCTTTTCACTGTTTTCTCTGTATTTTTTAATACTCAGGCCAAGAACTTTTGGCGCACCCTACGTATATATATATATATATATATATATATATATATATATATATATATATATATATATATATATATATATATATATATATATATATATATATATATCTATATATATATATATATATATATATATATATATATATATATATATGTATTATTTTAGTGAATATTATTTTCGTATTCTAGGGACCTCAAAACATACTTCTGTTATAGTCCCGGCATCAGGTTGTGCATGAGAACGGCTGTAATAGCTGAATTTTCAGTTTTGGTAATTCGCTAAAAGATGTTTACCATAAAAAAAATTGAAAATGTAACTTATATAAAAGATATCCCCGGATAAGAATGGCTGGTTGGCTCCCAGACGAGATTTTCGACGGCACTTTGGCTACTGCTGTACGGGCAGCTGATAAGATGTCATGCGTGCTAGTTTCAGCCTCATATCTTGGATAGTTTTGAAACTTTAAAACTGAGTCAATCAATAATATAAGTTTTGTATATTTGTACTTCTTGAATGTATTATAAACCTTACAATCAAAACAATATTTATATAACTAAATTAGTACATTTATTGATACATAAAGTTATAAACTTAATTTAGCTTAAAAGCCTATTTTAGAATAAAATAATCATAATGACCTTTCGTTCACTTTTGCACCACTTGTAGCGAGCATTAAATAATTAAACTTTAATATTATGTCCATAGACCTTTTGCCTTTCTAACAGCATGTAATCGTTTTTTAACACTTCTAACAAGATTTTTCGCAGTGATCAGGTGAGACTTTGTAGGACTGTTCCTGTACATCTTCCCATAAAGCATCTAAATTTGACGGAGGTGATTCATATTCATTCAAAAGTTTATTCTTCAGACATGACCATAAATTTTCAAGATTGAGATCAGGACTTTGAGATAGCCACATCAGGACTTTGAAGTTTTGTTTACTTAACCAATTTTTTACTAACTTGGAGGTATGTTTCGGATCGTTATCATGTTGAAATATTATTTCATCTTCTGGATATGGTATGTTTTTGACTGTTTCTGTTAAATATATCCTGGGAATATTATAGTACAATTTTTTGTTAATGTCACCATTAATCCTATGAGTTGGACCTGCAGCAAATGCTGAAAAACAGCCTCACAACTTGATGTCACCACCACCATGCTTTATTGTTTGAATGTAATCCTTTGGTTGTCTTGATTCTTTAGTTCTTTTCCAGTTCCACCGGCGACCATCTGTACTGTATCTATTAAGTTTAGTCGCATCTGACCAAATCACCTTCATTCAATCATCATCATCCCATTTTATATATTGTTTTACAAAAAAATTTTCTGGTTTTAATATTTTTTTAGTGAGAAGTGGTCTCTTTTCTCTTTCGACAGCTAGGAACTTTACGGAATGTAATGCCCGACGAACTGTCCACTTACTTACTGACTTGCCAACACCATTCTGTAAAAGTTTGGTTGCCTCAGAAGCCGAAGATGCTTCAGCGGTAGCCAAATATCGAATAACTCTTCTAACATCCTCTCCTGATAGTTTTTTTTCCGATCACCAACATTTTTCTCTATTAGTAAATTACATTTTTTTCCAATTTTTTGTACTGTCGATTGGCTAATATGAATTTTCCGAGCGATATATCTTGTAGATTGTCTACTTTTTAATAATTCAATCACTACTTTCTTAGTAGATTTCGATATCGGATACATTATTGTAAATTAAAAATAAATATAGCTTTATTCATTAGCTATGGCACGCTGATTTAAACTGAGAATAAGTCAATGCTATATTCTTTATTTAGACTACACTCAATCTGTATGGACATTTTTTATCGCGTAGAAAACTCTGTGTCAGCACAAATAGAAATGTGGTGCAAAAATGAGTTAAAGAAAAGGATTAACGCATATTCAAATTAATATCTGTTAAGTAGCTGGCAGTCTATAGTTCTCAGAAATAACTAAACTTTTTCAAAAAGGATTATTATTAAAATTATTCCAA